>CM051692.1:16288143-16333143 GCA_028022725.1 Lycodopsis pacificus | reverse complement strand
GAGTGTAATAATAAAATAATTGCATGTCTTCCCACTTTAAGTTCCACTTCCTCCTGGGAGACAATTAAAGCCCAATAAAGAACCTGGCAGAGAGAGAGAGAGACAAAAAGAGTGCACAAGTGTAAAGAACAGAGAAAAACAAGAGAGCGGGAAGAAGTGCAGAGAGCAGTTGGGAGGAAGCAAACAAGATGGATGGATGTAGTCTATGATACAGAGAGGAAACAGGGAGGTAGAGTTGAAACAATTGGAAGAGAGATGAATAGAACGTGTCAGAAATAGTAGATGATTGGAAGGTAAAAAGAGACAAATGGATGGTGCTCCAGAGGAAGAGAGAAAGTGTGTGTGTGTGTGTGTGTATTTGTGTTCATGTTCTGCAACAGTGTAGAGCCCCTATATAGGTCAAAGGAGGTGGAGCAGAGCACTAACACTGCCAGTTTGTGTTGTCGTAATGCAAGATTGATACCAATACTAAGTTTAGTAATGTCTCAGGCGGGTGGTCACTGTGATGCTTTACGTCGGTACACAGGCTGATAAACAAACTACAACATTTGTACCGGATTTCTTTAGAAGTAGATTGTTAGAACGTCGGCTTTATTCAACTTCAAGTGACATTTCTTGCCACCAAGGTACAGAATAACCCCACAGCCAACATATAATTACCGTATTAGTGTGCAAATTACTCGTTATTTAGTTATTAGATTAATAATTTGTCATTTATTGAACTAATTTGCCAAACATTTGCTGGTTACAGCCTTTAAAATGTGATAACAATTTTTTTTTTTTCATCCATTGATTAAAGGGTCGGTGGTTGTAAATCCAAAACAATCAGCTAAAAGAGACCAAAAAGCTTTGTGTTCTCTGTGAGTGACATGTTTCATTTCAGACTATCCACCAACTAAATCTCTTCTCGCTGTGTCTGTGTTTCTCTCTCATCTCTCGGCTCAGGCGGCACTGACATAGTGTCCTGTTTCATGGGTCAGAACCCAACAGTTCCAGTGTATCGGGGTGAGATCCAAACAAGAAATCTCGGCATTGCTGTGGAAGCCTGGGGCCTTGATGGTAAGAGACTAGTGTGTGTGTTGCTTATCAATGGAACACTGTTGCTTTTTCTCTCCATTCAGCCAAAAGTCTTATCAAGAGATTTATTGACAACAAATTGCAGGGTTCATGTAGAGGTTGTAAGGCAGTTGCTAGTTTGAGGAGGGACTGGGAAATGAATTAATCGCAAGCCAGTTTACAAACTGCTGAGATGCCCTTGAGCAAACTTCCCATCTGCTTCTTGATCTGCTTGGTTGCCAACAGAACGAGACTGTCGCAATGCTTGGTTGCTCCCATATGTCGATGTACCTGTACGCATTAATTGAAAGCTAGCCATTGCTCAAGAGAGTAATTAGTGAACTTTCCCTGGGTAAATACAGGTAACAACCTCAGGGGGAAAAAAAAAAAATGTACTTTAACAATCCAAACCAAAATGAGAGATTTTTTTTTATCTTGCTGGGAGTTTTCAAAGCGCGCTATGTTTTTCTTATTGATTTTAGTCCCTTGTTCCCCAGCTCCCGATCCCAGCTGCAGGCTGTACTGGCGCGTCTCTACCACCTCAAAGGAGAGTGGATTGAGGGATCATTTAAAGGCAGTTTTGTAGGAAGAGTTTGGGATTATTTTAGTCGCTCTCTAAGCTTATAACACCTTCCTGAGGGAGGAGGTGAGGTCTGTGTGAAACCACACAATAAAGTGTATCAGCTTCTCTCAGTGTGGGACACATTACCAGGTGATTTTCTTTTTTTTTTTATCTGAGAATGTGTGTGTGTGTCAAAGAGGTTGTGTGTGTGTGTTTTCGAAGCCTCTAACTTTATTTTTTGTTCTTGTGAAATGTGTGTGTGGACAGGTAAGCCCGTGTGGGGAGAGAGCGGGGAGCTTGTCTGCTTGAAACCAATCCCCTGCCAGCCAACACGCTTCTGGAACGACGAGAACGGGAGCAAATACCACAAAGCGTACTTCTCTACATATCCTGGTAAGCACAGAAACATCTTATGGAAATAAAAACTTATATATATATATATATATATATATATATATATATATATATATATATATATATATATATATATATATAAAGAACTATACTGAATACAATTCTTGACTTTTTTTCCTCATCAGCTGTTTTTGTTTTTTCCTTGCATGTTTTTTATTGTGGTTTTTCTATTACCACGTTCTTTTTCTCTAGGGGTGTGGGCTCACGGAGATTACTGCAAAATCAACCCAAAGACGGGAGGCATTGTGATGCTGGGCAGAAGGTCAGCGATTAACGGTTCTACTCAGGGGAGAGCTACTGAATTATGACCTGTATTGGCTCTTAAAGGTGCAGTGTGTAGCATTTAGGGGGATCTACTGGCAGAAATGGAAAATATTAAGAGTGTTTTGGTTGTGTTTTTGTTACCTGAGAATGAATTTATATCGACATAGGGAGCGGGTCCTCTTCACAGAGCCGGCCGCCATGTTTCTACAGTAGCCTGGAACGGGATAGAGCCATTCGCGTTATTGTGTTTTTGCGTCGGCCACCATAGTTCTCCTACACACTTTGGCACACAGGAGACGTTTCAGTTGGTTGCAATCTGAAACCTCACTGCTGGATGCCACCAAATCCTACACACTTGACCTTTAAGCTCCTTTATGGCAAATTGTGAAATTGCTTTATGTCAAAAAACACCAAAAGAGGATTCAATTATTTCTGGGTAAATGGAGATAAACTAAAAATACATGGAATTGACTCTGTATGCTCATAGATTTTTTTTATTTTCTCCATGTGTGGCAACACAGCTTCTCAATGACAAGCTAGAGTTTTGGATCTTGAACTTGTGTTTGTTCTGCAGTGACGGCACATTGAACCCCAACGGAGTCCGATTTGGCAGCTCAGAGATCTACAACATCGGTGAGTCTTGAACGCTACAGCTGGAGGTGCAGGCTGTGGGTGTAAGAAAGGATGAATGGAAAGGAATAGCATTTTAGATTGAGACACGGTCCTCTTTATGTTGGTGGAAAAAATATTCCAAGTGTGTTCGCTTGTCACCATTTGTTCAGCCAGCAGAATGTAGTAAAAGCACAATTTCTTCTTATTGTTGACAAAATGAATATAGCGTGCCTGTGCTTAGTTTGGAAGCTGTAAGTGGTGTCCATCTTTTCCTCCTCTTTGCTCCCTCACTCCCTTCACCTCTTCTCTCCTTGCCTCTCATTTGCTCTCCTCATTTCTCTTTCGTCTCCTTGTCCTCTACTCTGCCCTTTCCGTTCCTCTCCTCTTTGCAGTGGAGGCGTTCGAGGAGGTGACAGACAGTCTTTGCGTCCCTCAGTACAATGCCGATGGAGAAGAGCGAGTTATTTTGTTCTTAAAGATGGCACCTGGTAGGCCCTTCTGTCCGGAGTTGGTGGCGAAGATAAAAGGAGCCATTAGAAAAGCTCTGTCTGCCAAACACATCCCATCTCTGCTGATGGAGACCAGAGACATTCCAGTAAGAGAAATCTGAATATCAATCGGACATGAATACACCTGTCAGATTATCCTGCCACAATGGTTACAACTGTGATAGTCAGCTGTGGCTTGACTGACAGCCCTTTTCTTCCTCCCTCTGCAGTACACCATCAGCGGTAAGAAGGTGGAGGTGGCTGTGAAACAGGTGATTGCTGGACGGGAAGTGGCGCAAAGAGGAGCTTTCTCCAACCCTGATTCGCTGGAGCTCTACAAGAACATTCCTGAACTGCAAAACTATTAGAGAGGAGGCTTCACTGAGCTGGAGAGGACCTGCAAAAGAGAACCAGCTGACAAGACTTCAGCTTAGTTTTTAATGGACTTAATTCAGATTTACAGGAACAGGGAGATACGCACTGGGATAGTTTACGGAGGCACTTTCAGCTGTGTACGTGGCATAAAAACGTCAAAATAAAACAAGAAATGGTACAAATAGTATGTAAAAATGAGCGCTGTACTGCTCCATTGGCTAGCTTTCAATCAAGTGATGAAGCAGCTGCTACCAAGTTGTTCAAGTAAATGTGGGGTGATGTATTCAGCTTTGGATATGATATGATGTGGACAGCACCACTTGTTTATAAGTTCATGCTCTGAAGCCACCAATAATAGGGAAGTGTAATTTATCGTCGCTTTGCTTTGGCTTCACATTGTGCTGTCAGCCAGTGAAGAACCATATCTCTGTGTCCCCGGCTTTAACCCCAGTGATGGTTCTGAGTGGGTCCCAGACTGAAAACGCACTGAAGTGTGCAGATAAACACACACACACACACACACACACACACACACACACACACACCTGGGATTAACACCAGCTCATATCACCATATCATTGCTATGTGGTGCATATTGCTTTATCAAATGTATGTATATATGAATATATATATTTTGCACTGTGAAATTCAGATAACATTATAATTATGCTTTTGAAGATAGTGACCCAAACCTGTTGACCAAAGTGAGTCTCAGCTTTAGAGGGTCGCAACACGTCAGGAGATGTAGTTTAAATCAATAAACTAGAGGTTTCCAGATAAAACTTACTGAACTTTTCCCCAACCTTTATAAAGTTATTGATCTCTGAGGTATTGCATGTGCAAATCCTGTCAATGATTTGACTTTGTAACAATTGATTGTTTTATTCCGCCCAAAACATAAAGGCACGTATTGATGCGATCTGAAAGTGAGCAAAGGTTTGTTTCACCACAAAAGCCTCTATTTATTCGTACCGTATCGATGTTCCATGTTTGTCATAACTAAGAAAAGAGTGTTTTCCGAATCGCTACAGTGCAGCCTGTTTTTGCTTTGTACATGGGGAATCTGAATTGTTTATACGAAAAGTCCTCATGCTGTGTGGCAACGCCTAAAAGTGAATTTGTGCTGTTAAAGGTGAACTGCAGTGGTTTTGGGTACTCGTAGCACGACTGAGCGTACAACAACAAAAATCACTTGGGTTCCATTTCCTGTTGGGAGCGTTTGGTCTTTGGAGGAAGCATTTTTTACTCGTACAGAGGGAACATTTGGAACTGAAATTTTTATTATTTGACTTTCAATTCAGTCTTGTTGCCGGATAATTTGAAACATTTAAAGGTACGGATTTAAATAAATCAACTGGAAAAGTCTGCAGTTTATCTTTAATGTCGTATTCACTGATTTCATGAATGTCCTCTTTAAAGGACCCTGTGGTCTTTTTGGCCACTTGCAGCATTTTGATGATTGGGTCCCTGTTAAGTTTTGTATCTTTTGCACGAGTGTGCAGGTGACGGGATACATATTCCTTCCAATGGTGTCACACTGCTCCACTGATTGGCAGGTGGCAGTACCGGTAATGTAAATCAGCTTTTCTAATGCTGACACTTTTTTTTTTATAGGCCTCAAGGATGCAGAAGACTAATATAAAGAGAACTTAGGCATTTTCACAGAGTACCTTTTAAAGTCCCCAAGATGCATAGGCTCTTTCTTATAGAGACGGGGAGCATACTGTTCACTTAGCACTTTAGTACGGTCTACTGTATGTGGTCATAGTGAAATCTGGGTAAAATGGCAGATCTACCGTTTCGTTCTGAAGTATGCAGGTGAGGCAGTTCTTCTTGTGAGAGTTTGCAAACATGATGCTGTGTGTGTCACATGTAAATAACTTAATTGTATTTGGTTGTTTCATGTCTGCCTTTAGGAAATCTACAATGTAATTTGTACTTGTTTTGGTGTTGCGATATAAAGTGTATTGAATCAGATGTGACGGTGTCTTACAGTCGATTATTTGCTTTTTTCACAACATCAGGACAATAGTCATTGACAGTCATGAATAGATGTGAACTCTTCTTGTTTGCACACCGTGGCTTTGTTCAGTCAGACTTGTTTTAGGGGACTATTTGCACAAGACACCACTGAAGTTGTGTATTAAGGGAGATTTTGTTGCGTGCATGGGTGCGTTTCCTGGTTGCCTACTGTCAGCTATACCCAATGAAGCCAGTCTGAGAGCAAAAGCTCAAACTAACAATGTTGTGTTCCAAAACTCACGCGATGTGAATCCTCATTGTTTTCTGAAGATGAGCCGGGAGACCCTTTATCCCATGCTTCCTGCACACAGCACACATATAAGGTGTACACCAGAGACAACGGCAACATTTATGAGCTTAACTGAAATATTTACTTCAAAAAAGTCTCCAAAAGTAACCATTAACACAGTGTCACTAAATCATTTGTGTTTGAGTAATTGTGTGTGTGTGTGTGTGTGTGTCTGTCTGTCATTTTGACAGACATCTACTTTGAGAATAAACTTGGCAGTTTTAAAACTCCCTGTAACCTTTATAAGTGTGAACGCTGAGCCCTGACAGTCAGCCAAACTTCAAAACGTACCCGTGAGGAAAATATTAAAATAGAAAAAGGAAGACTTGGTTAAGGTCCAGTTCCTCAGTGTAGAAAGTCTCACTAATCTCGTGTGTGCAAGCATTGTATTTATTCCTACCGTCAGTCATTCGAACATGAGGAAATGTTTTGTTGGCATGCTGTCAGTTTGCAGAAGCGAAAGGAGGGTGAGGAGAGCAGAAATTAGCGGTGTGGGTTGAATGTAGGAATGTCGTCAAATGAAAAGCTGACGTGTTTACCAAATTCACAAATAATAACCATCTGATGAACATGAATGGTAAGTGCCGCGCAGTCCCCCAGAGAGGCTCTCTGTTGTTGTATGATTCATCCCAGTAGTCTCATAACAGAGCACATCACAAAATAGAAAATTACTTTGAAAAGGTCTTGATTGTACACTCTGTACTCACAGGGGTTGATGGTTAATTCACTCTTGGTGCAATCAATTCAAAATGTAAATTGAAACGGCACAGACTAATGATGAACTGTTTATTCTCAGTTATTATGTTATAAACTGACCTGTGGTGTTTGTTTGTGTTTTTCTTCCATACTGAGGAAAATTAAATGCATAAACTGATTGGATTGTGGTGAATTCTGTAGAAAGTACCAGTTAGTGACTTCATTAGTAATTAATAACATGGTGCCATTACAAGCATGCTAGTTTGGATGGATTACACACACCCTCAATTATTGTTTTGATCAATCGATTATTAATTTATCCTATAAAATGTGTGAAAAATGGCCATCACAATTCCCCAAAGCGCGAGTTGATGTCTTCAAATGTTCAATGACATGTATCGGGGAGATTACATTGACTTTTTTTGGTTTACAATTATTTCATCGGGTTCCTCAAGAAAATGTCTTACAGTAGGTTCATCCACGGTTATAAGATGAAGATTTCCAAAAATATCGGTTATATCCCATTTGGAGAGTGTAAAGCATATACAAATACATCATGGCTCACTTTGAGCTCTGGTGGATTCAGCTCCTCCTGTCTCTCAAGTTGGAAACCCTCCAACGTCCTAGATGTGTAGAATGTGTTGTCGTTGCTCACCCCTCCCTGTCACCCCCATAGGAGACTTGTTATTTCTAAATTGGTTCCCAAAGAGACTTTCTCCTGAAAGGTTGATCACAACATTAATGAAGAGCTTCCATGTGCTTTACATCTGCTGCGCACACGTCAGGTAGTGGACGAAGTTTCCTTCCATCATTGGTGCCAATTCATGAACAAGTCGCTGCCCACTTTTAAGATGGCAACAATATAAATAAAACACAGCGGGCTGCATTTCATGGCAACCCTTGCTTTATTGGATGGATATATGAAAGTTCATGTTCTCTTCGGGATGAATTGTAATGACGTGGTGATCTCGAATTTACATCAACACTGGGTTGCCTAATCTTGGCTTCTCTCCATTTGCTCCCTGTTCGTTTTACAATTGATTTTTAAAATTTTACTGATTACTTTTAAAGCACTTTTACATTTTAAATGTTACCGAAGTTTTATTTTGCTTTTGTTTGGCCTCAGGTTTGGCCTTTTGTTATATCTCAGATGTAAGTGCATATGACAAAGTGTGCAGTGTAACTATAGTTCAAAGAGACATAGTTGATAAAGGGGTCAGACTCCACATACAGTACATTTGGTTTAACGCTCTTTATATGTCACTGTTGTCAGCGCCACATCCGTGTGTTCAGAATGTCAATGTGAAATATAACGGGTACAAGAAAAAGGTTAAAGAAAAGGCAAGAAGGGAGGAAGACGCAGATATTGATAGAGTGATGCCTTCTGTGTCTTATGGATCAATGCCACGTATGGGACATTCCTGAGTCATTCAACGAATCAATAACTTTAACCTCTGTACATGACAGCAGAGGGGATGGGAACTGTTGGTAGCAACGCATTTCAACTGACGTGCACGAAGGCTGGGATGCGTCATTTAAACCTACTATTTTGTAAATTCATGTCTCGATGAATTTAGTCCAGAATTGTAAGGATTTAAACTTAATTCTCCATTGAATAAGTAGACATCACACATCACCAAGTGATTAGTTTGAAGCATGGCGTGGTGTGAAGATGTTTCTTCCTGTGTGAAGAACTAAGAATGGAGATAAGATCAAGTTCAGATCGTTTTTTGTGCCCTTGTACTCCAAGTTTAAACTAAAAAAAACATAAACACAACACAAAAATATTTAAATTTCCATTATTTTATTGATAAACACATAATGTGGTACAACAATCCCAAGAAGTGATAACCTTGAGGGTCATTTAATCTTTCTCCAATGCCACGCATTGAACTGTGACAGGGCATCCTTCTCCTGTCACAGTTCAAAGCTCACCTGTAGACATGTTAAGAGCACATTGCTATCAACACCTGAAAACCTCTGTTGTGGAATATTTCCTTTAAAGGTTCAGGTGAAGTTGGTTTTATCCAAAGTGTTTAACATAAACAGAGTCTTGATGAATGATCAAAGTTTCAGAAAGTAAATTTAATGTTTGCAAACAGAGAACACAACCACAGCCACGTATCACAGTGAAATGTGCTCATGCTCTGCCGACAGAAGATCCAAACAAGGTATTTATACCGGCCGGCACAGAGAAGACAGATAACACACAGGAGACGAATGCAGAAAGGTGGGGGCGCGTGTCCCTGTTGGAACCCTCACTGACATCACTAGGCCTTCAGCAAATGTTTAGTCTAATAAGAAGCAGTTGATTACAGAAAGAACACGTCAGTCGCTTGATAGAATAAGATAGAGAGTGACCTCTGTCTGGAACAAATATGTCAAGGTGTTCAGACATCTAGACGCCTGTACAAATTAATTTTCTAACAGCAACATCACACAGAAAATATGATGAGGACATGTTAAAACATTTTTATCATTACACTCCACTCTTTTGGTTACAACATAACCACAATTAAACATAATAAAAATGTAAAAGTACTAACTAGAGAACAAAGGGTGGACTGTCTTTGTCTCAACAGACCCCAGAGGATTATTCTGCCTCTGTCTTGAGAGGTCTGTTCCTGGCTAGATCATGAAAGAAACATAAAACAAATCAAACCCAAAAACATGAGTCAATTACACAGTGGATATTGCAAAAATTCGTTTTTGCGAGACAACGTCTCCGGTTGTTTTAGGCAAGCCATACAGTTCAATAAACACAAAACAACAAGATAAAAGAGAATCAAAACTGTCTCTACACCTGAGTATCGGAATCATCTGAGGAGTCAGGAATAGGAATTAGTTCAGGTTGTGGTTGGTCGTTTTCAGGTCGTTTTACCCGGATGTGAGCGGAAGGCGTTGTCGGTGTGGGGACTGTGTTGGTGTGTCCTGAGTCTGTTGAGGTGACATTTACCTTGTTCGAGTTAGTCAGTTGTTTGCTGAGGTCTTCTACATTCTTTTAGTTTCATTTAGAAAGAAATTCCAGGGCATCTGAACAATAACTTGTTCTCCCTGTCACCTGACAGTGGCGGAGAAAAGTATTCAATTTAAGTGCAAAACATCAACGTATCCCCATAAGCGCTCTCAAGCGAACACTGTCAGACTTCCTGATGCTTCACTACAGTTTTCAAGAGTTTATATTCAGCTCTCTGAAGATGCGACGGGTGGAGGAAATAAATGATGTTCAGTGCATGATTTAAAGTAAACTTCAGCTCAGGTCTTCATGATGATTCTTATCACATCTGGCTTTAGGTATCATTTAGAAATTATACTCAAATAAATCCCAAATGTATTTAAACTGTGTTCTCCTTTTTGTTTTTTCAAGAAATACTTCGGTTGAGTCACAACTCTGCACTTTTAAGACAGAAGAAAAATTGCACATTGAAACAGCACCATCTGTTGTACTTAAAGAGAGAGAGAGAGAGAGAGAGAGAGAGAGAGAGAGAGAGAGAGAGAGAGAGAGAGAGAGAGAGAGAGAGAGAGAGAGAGAGAGAGAGAGAGAGACGACGGCAGTCGGCAACAAGGAAGGGAAGAGGGAGAATCAGGATAAATTGCAAAAGAGAAAGAAAGCTGAGCGGTGTAGCATGAATAAATCTGTGATATTAACAATAATACATTTTCTTTGTATCTTCACATGAAAACCTCTCGTTTGATGTTGATCTGCATTTGTTCAAAACACAAAAAATTGTGCATTTTTTTCTTTAACAAGATGCATTTGCGTCATACTAGTCACTCCTCTGAGGTACAGCCACACAACAAACAATGATCGTGTTTTATTTATTCTGTTCCAATAGAATAGTGAAGTGGGAGGAGCCATGGGAAGTACACCATGTGTGTTGTGGGTTGGGTTGGACTATATCAGTCCTGACTTCATCGCCGAGGCATGAGCCAGTTAATTAATAAATTCAAATGAGGCCTCTGACTAAGTGACTACGAAGTTAATCCTTGAACCACCGATGGATTATTAAGTATGTCACAGAGTGACTAACATTGTCAACATGGAGAAAGTAACTCATTAACATCACGAGCATCAGCAGCAGCAGCAGCAGTTTGAAGGACTAGTCTACTCTAGCGACACTTTTTGAAGCAGTTTTAATTCATTTTTAAAAACAAGCTTTTCTTCATTTACGTAACAAAAGGAAGTTGACTTTATTGGAAATACATTTTTTACGTACAACATTTAAGTAGTTTATAAAACGACTAGTCTTGTTTGATCTTCCTAATGATATGATGCAAAAGCTGCCTTATTTTCAAGTAGATCAAGCAGGATATTTTTATCGGTGTAACAAACAATTTTAACGAGAGGGGAAGCAAGATGGTGCAGCTGAGAAGACAAAAAGGCGAACCAAATAAAGAGAAGGGAGAGAAATGAGAACGAGATGAATCATATTTGAAGTCACAAATATAAGCCATATGGGCTGAACGCCATGAGCATTTTGATTTCTCTCCAATTCCACCCGTCAATCTCGCCCGTCTTTTTGCGAGGGATTGTTCAGCTGTAGGTGGCTCCCTGCTTTGTCGAGACAACCGATGTTCACTCTTTCACAGTCACAGCTTGATTTGTGTTATTTGAGTCTGTGTGTGTGTGTGTGTGTGTGTGTTTGTAGCAAGTCTCCTTCCTGGCTTCTGAAGACATCGTTGACTTTCTAAGTGTGTCAGTTTAACTCCCTGAAAAATCCTGGCTCTCACAAGTGACAGCAGAATCTCAGTGTGAGTGTAAAGTGACAGGCTGATTGGTTCAAATGTGTTGGAGAAGGCCGTCGTACAGTTTTTTTTCTCACATATTGGGATTAGTTAATGAAAATAAAAATTGTTCATAGGTGGGATGCATTTTGGCAGTTTTACTAGCCAAAACACCTCCACTCTTTTCAAATCAGTTTGTGTGTGTGTATGTCATAATATCTTATTTTGTTCTTTTTCCCTCAAAGATGCAAGCTCTGTCTACTGTAGGACGGATCTTCAGACCTTAAAATTAACTTTTCACAACTGATTTTCAATGTTTGAGCTGCTTTCTGCTACTTTGATTAGAAGTTATTTCTCCTGATCCATGTGTTAACGTTAACTTCACACGGCTGTTAGATGTAGACTACAGTACAATCAAAATGTATAACTGTGTCTGTAAGCACCTCACCAGCTGTTTTGAGTATATTTCACACCTGGAATTTTAGCACAATAATATGGTGCCATTCCAGTTTTGTCAAACTCAGATCAATGGCTTCTGAGATTTCACATTTGATTGACAGCCGGATACAGCTGGATCCATCCAAGGGGTACAGATGGAGACAGACAGACAGAGGGATGGATGAATGAATGGCATGGGAAAAGATAGACACGGGAGTGGTAGGGAAGTAGAGAAGGCGCTGTTTCTAGAAGAAGCTTTGAAAGCGTACAGCTTTCTAAGTTACTTCAGAATGGAAGAACTACAGCAAAGCTACAGTTCCCTGGACAGAAATATAGTTTTGTTAACAAAAGTTATCCAGAAAAAGTGGTGCACCGTCTTAAATATCACAGAAATTTGCAATGTCATAATACAAAAAATAACAATCACTGCAGGGTTCAGGATGGAACGTGCCCTTTAGATGTCAACAATAACCTGAACACAAAACAACAATAACAGCAAAAAACACTGACGACGTCAGCTGTTCACATTTCCTTATGGTTTAACCACAACCACAACTATACACTACGATGCCAGTACTGCGATGTGTATCGTAGGCAGCAACCCAAGATCGATCTAAAATCACGATAATGACTATAGACCAATCCAAAACAATGACTTCATGTGACGAACACATCAAGACCCTAAAAAACTCCATCAGCAGACAGAAGAGAGAGAGCACCCGTTTTCTGCAGCAGCCATTTGAGTTCCACAAAAACAGACCAAATTTAGCCAATTTGTGATTGAGTTGGATTAAATATTTGAGGTAAACGATTGAACAGTTGACTGTAAAAGGAAGAAATTGCATTTTCTCAGCCAACATTATTAGTTTCTTGAAACACAGGAAGTAACTTTTCAGGATTGGTTTAATGTAACAACAAAATATTAGGGAGTAATCTGTAACTGTAGCACATTAATCTACATAAAATATTTAACCCAAAACGAAGCAGGCAAATTCCTGAGCAAGGATGTGAAGCAAATCACTTTCAATATGAACTTCACTTATAAGTCTTATTTCTCAGTACTCTATGAACGTGTTAATTATTAAGAGTGCTGTGCATGGAGAGAATCATGTTGATTCTTCCCACGGTTTAGTCCGTTAGCCCACATCGGCATCGATCTGTGTCCTTGATTGCAATCACATTCACAAGGAGATGTAAGTGGGAACATTTCTTTTCATTAAGAATTCATAACGCACACAAACCTACGTGAGATATCCCTTTCCATCTCTGTTTATCAGGGCCAGTGGATTACACTGGGATAAAGTGTGTCCTTAACACGTGTGTGTATACACACTTTCACACGCATACACACACACACACTCACCCACACACACACGCACACACACAAGAACACCTTTATCAAGGCAGCTGGATTACACAGGGATAAAGCTCGGCTCTTGATATTGACCCACCGACTAAACACACACATATAGTACACACCTTACATTTGCTCATGCTGTGTACATTCACAGACACAAAACCACATATAGAACCGAGAGCACATTCCACCCTATTGTGGTCTAGTTTCATCGACTCCATCCTTTGCTGTCTTTTACTGTCCTGAGTCTGATTTGCTAGAGTGAAGCTTAAAGTCACATTTACAGAAGTTGACACTATACTTCCTGATCATGCTCAGTTTTTACTGCTAATTTGATAAAGTGATCATCCTTTTAGCTCCTAATGCTTTTGTATACGCTATAAGGAAATGCTGTTTTGAGCCAAATTAGCATACCACAGCTATTGTGTCCCAATATTCATTATTTAGACATTCCAGACAGCTTCAGCAAGTAAAACAGCAGATTTTTGCAAACCAAAGTTAACTGCTGTAACAAGAAGGTGCATGCATTTGTGTCCTTGTATATGCTTTTGTCTGCCTGTAAGTGTGTTTTATGTGGGCATTGCTCATGGTACACAGACACTGTGCACATGGTCGTTGCATCCACATTTGGCAACACACTGAGTTGAACAGGATGTGCATATTTGCATGAAATTGAAGGGGAGGGAACAGCCCCAATGAGAAACATGATTTTTCACATGCCTGCTTCTGCTTGAACCAACATGCAAACTGCAGCTATAGCAACCCCCCCCCCCCAAAGCATTACCCACTGACGCATGGAATTAATGTTTTTGTATTTTTTTTTATGAAAACGTACATGTGGTGAATTTACTTTCTCGTTATCTGCCCCTTTCTGTCGTCTGGTTTTGCATCTCTCTCTAAAGCTGTCTGTCTCTCTTTTTTCTGTCTTCCTTACTACCTCACACACACACACACACACACACACACACACACACACACACACACACACACACACACACACACACACACACACACACACACACACACACACACACACACACACACACTTCACCCTCACCTGCAGAAAAACACAGACATCCCAGAGGCAGGCAGACACGCACACTTTATGCCACTCTAGCGACCAAACACATTTAGTGCAGCAGAGGGTTTTGTAAATTAGGTTGAGAAATCATTATTGGAAGTCTGAATATGGCAGCGATAGTATCTTGCTTTATATAACACATCGTGGTCTCACTGTGGGAAGATCCTGCACCTCAGCACTCCGAACGGGATTGTGGATCGATTGCATCTAAGATATTAAAGAGGGCTAAAGAATCATCACCTGGGAGTGTTTTAGTCGCTCTCTCCCGGGGAACCGAATATTTTTATGGGCCTCTAATATCTTGACTGATGCTAATAAGTGTGCTGCTGACAGAAACGCATTAAAGGCTCAGCAAATAGTTGGCTAACGACAGCTCTGGTATCGATTTAGAGCCTGCGTTCGAGCGATGACACCATTGTCGCCACTAAATGTTGTACTCTATTGCAAGATTTCAGCTTTGCAGGCCAATCTTTCGGATGAAGATTCTAGACCTCAGACCCTCTGAAGACAGGTCTGAGTGAACCCTAGTGCCTACAAACATTGCTCTCATCGTGCATACATAGATTACTCTTTCTCACAATTCAGTCTTGTAAACAGTCCTAATATTTCCAGAGTAGATTTAGGTATTTCTTTAAACTGTAGCATGCTTTTGTATCATAACTGTAGACAGATGCAGATTGAAATAATCATAAAATATTTGAATATTAAAATAACAAATATAGGAGGGTCCAACCTTCCTCGACGAACAGACTGAGTCCTTTCTATTTGTCTATTTCTGTTTCTCTACATGCGTCTCTCACACAAATCTCCCCCTCTTTCCCTCCACTCTCCTGGATTATACTGAAGGCCATCCACTTCATTCGGCCATCCGAAAACCGGGCAGAGGAACAACCGTAATTGGCTCAGAAATAGCCAAGGAGACTAGGCTGGATCTAGAAGGGCAAGGAAAGGAGGAGTGGGAGGGCTAGGAGAAGCATGAAGGGAGGGTTTGAGGTTTTTCGAGGATTTTAATGTTTAACACTGATGTTCCCATGCCTGAAGGAGAGGGGGGCTCTGTCTGTCTCGCTTGCCCCTCCGGTGGCATGAATTATGTGTATTACTAGTGTGTTAGGGACGTAGATGTCCATTGCTGATGTACTTCTATTATCAAGTCACCAAATACACGAGTGCTGCTCTTACTATCTACAAACTATGAAAAGTGAAATTCAATTATTTTAAAGCACGCTCATCTCTTGAATTGTATGTTTTAAAATTGCACTTCAGCAGGCAGGGAGAGTCCAGTCATTAATTAAACTGGCCTTTTGCAGTTTCATTCCTTCAGTATTATTACTAAATAATAGGAGCCGTTAAAACACAGGTCGTTTTCATTAGTTTATGATTTCAATATATTTCGTTTTCACATTTGGTTTGGACCCCATGATAAGTAGCCGACACAGATTCACCTGGTTGGTTCAATTATCCATGCAAAGTGAAATGAAACATGCAGTCAGTTGGTTGGGCGTATGAGCCGACAGCAAGAGAACCAACAGGATTGTAAACCAGGATGGCCGAGTGACAAGATGTTGTATTATATAGTCTTTGCCAACACTCAAAGGTTGTCAAAAGATAAGATTGACCGACTGCATTTCAACTGCTGTTTGATTATCAGCTGATAGATTCATATCTGCGGCCTCACATACTGCCTGCACGCCGTTTCAGCGGTTTCCCTTGTCCTTTCTGATGCCAGCTGGTTTCAGTAAACCTGTGTGACGCAGACTACATGAAGAGTTACTGGTTGGTTGACTGATCGACTGATTCACTGACTCATTGACGAGCTAACCCGGATCTTGCACCGAATGACTGAATAAAAAGACCAGACGATCACCGAGCCGGCTGATAAGATGATCACACATTATACAGCTGTCAATTCATCCAATCTCGTCTCACCAGCTCATTAATCAACCAATTAGCTGTCTGCTCCAAACAAGCTCCGAAAATACGGACATCTAATCAGAGACACAAATGCTACGAGAAGTCTCTTAACAAAGACTGATGAACTCGTCTCCTAATACTGCGCATGCTTGCATTCACACAGCCTCTCTGTGTGTTTGTCTGTGTTCCTCTACTGTGTTGAGGTAAGACAGGGTGACAACATGGTTTAGGCTATTTAAGGGGCATTTAAGCAAGGATTTACTGTACTATTGCTTGTCTAAACTATAAGACGCTTTAGCAGAGAGGTTTAAATGTAAGATGATTTACAGGTCATACGGTGACGGGTAAAATAATTGAATATGGAAGTTACAGTCTACTACAGTATACCCAGTCAACACGATGAGTTGCTTTTGTCCCCTGCATGCAAATCATAATGAGCAATTTGATTTGCAAAACATTTGGATTGACAAAAATACAGATAAGCTCCAAACTGAGTCAGTGTTTTGTTTATCTTTGCTCGCAGATCCATCCTGTTCATACTCAGGATTCACAACACTTATTTGTTCTCAATATTGTTCCCCCCAGTGTGAAAATTGGCTTGTGGTGAAGCACACTGCACGTTTTGTAATTACAAACAAAAAGCCACACAATGCAGAAATGTTTGGCTTCAATAAAAAACAAAAACGAAAGGAGCCAAAAGCAGAGGTTATGTGTTTGTGTGTGTTCTGCTAAACCTTTTATTTATACCGTTAATTCTTCCTTCATTTAGAAACACAAGTACCCTCTGTGTCCTCACTTCACTGGGAGGGAGGGCACACACATGCTGACACACACACACACCAGACAAAATGTCCCATCCCAGGAGTGTATGTTTCCTGTTGAGTGGGATTATACAAGGCGGTAACTCTCTCTCTCGCTCTCTCTCTCTCTCTCTCTCTCTCTCTCACACACACACACACACTCAAACAATATCCTTCACTGATTATTCATAACCAGCTGGCTCTCCTGGACTGGATCCAAGTGTCTATGTGTTTAACACAAATGAATAAATAAACAGGTAAACCCTTATCCCCCTAATCTTACGCCTCTGCCCCTTTATTTTGCTTTCGCTCTCTCTCTGTCTTTCTTTAAACTGCCCACATATAAACACATGCACACACACACACGCACACACACACACACACACGCTCAGACACCCACATGCACAATTAGGACAGAGAGTGTGTTCCCTCATGAGCGTTTTTATCACATACAACACAACAAAAGCCATGAACCATGAACTCTGCTCTGCTCTATTTTTCTTTCGCTCTCTCACACACTTAAATGTGTATCATGAGGCTGATCCTGTGTGTGTGTGGACGATACAAATACACAATAAGACACTGGATGAGAGCGAGAAAGAGCAGTGTGTTTGTTTGTCTTTCTATATGATGTATATATCTGTGTGTGTGTGTGTGTGTGTGTGTTTGATTTCCATGTGTGTGGCATGAGACAGTCCAGTTGGCTTCAGGTGGCAGCTTGCCTGCCGCAGCTGTGGTGGTTTAACGGCTCTTACAGGAGGATTACCGGCTCAGTCTGAGCCAGGCTAGCGGCCTTGTCAGCGGTGACAGAACGGTCTGTCTTACTCCAGTAAACATTCCCGAAAAAACAAAAACAAATAATGAATTAGATGGGTAGGAAGAAAAGTTTTTAACACAACCAACTTCTTTTTGACTTGCTGTCATGAAGAAATCAAGGAAACAGAAATGGAGCCCTTAAGAAATAAGGTGCTTTATTGATGTTTCAAGGTATTTCTAAAGGAATATCCACTAGAAACATAGAAAGCATAACGATTAAATAGTAGATACTTGTATGGAGCTTTTCCAGTGTTTCCAACCGTTCAAAGCGCTTTCACACTACATGTCATCATTCACACACAGACTGATGGGGCGACCTAACATAAACTAAGGACTAACTAACATCCACACACACAGCTACAGCAATTTGAGGTTGAGCATCTTGCCCAAGGACACATCGACATGCCGGGGATCGAACCGCCGATCCTCTGATTGAGGTACGACCCTGCTCTCCACTGAGCCACAATCTCCCTGAGTTGAGAGGTCAAGACATATGAAGCATCGCGTTAGTTCATGCAGGACACGGAAGTCATACGCCCCAGCTGTAACCAGCTGACAGCCAGCCGATTGAATCATAGCTTCCAATCGGCCGCACACCAATCGCAGCCCACTCTCACTTCAGAAAAATAAGAGAATAATGTAAAATCATCTGGCAAGCAGTGGCGGCTGGTGGAAAATTTTCTAGGGAGGGCCATCCTATCAATTTCAGCAAACATCCCAGTATGATTTCATGCAAAAAAAATTTAGCATCAAACACACATTATTACTTGGCAGTTAAATATTTAACATTTATTCCAACATGAAAAAAAGCAGTAAATAACACTTATATAATATAATACAATATAATATAACATGTTTATTTATTGAGATGTCCTATGGACCTTGTTATAGGAGGTAAAGATCAGGAGAAGTAAACATGAAGTGTAATTATGAATACTGATGTTAAATTAAGCTATGATGAGTTTTCACTGTTAATTTAGGGGGAAAAAGTGGCCCGGGAGTTACTGTCAGACCGGCCCACTCAATACACGGCGCGCTGCCCACTCAATACACGGCATGTATTTCGCCGGTCTACGGCGGCCATTCGCACCTCCGCCGGCGTCGCCCCGACAGACGCCCGGCACAACCGCACGGCGCAGACCGCGGTTATGGAGAAAAGTTTTTAAAAGCACAGTAGTGTCCAACCGTGCTGTGGCGTCCTCGGATCGCGAGGAGTAGTATAATGTCAGTTTATACTGTTGATACAGTTTTCACTGATTATTGACTTTCGGTATTAGAGTAAATTGAACGTGTTCTGTGAAGCATATATAGTCCCGTCGGCCTACCGGGGATTCCCCCGGTATCCCCGATGGCCAGTCCGCCCCTGCCTGTGGATACGTATGTTATGTCGAAGTAATCAGCGTACTTTTAGGAAGAAAGGAAGTTGATTGACTGACTTGTACGAAGTAGTGAAGCTTCGCATGTAGTCTGCTGTCTGATTGTGAGGTCAGGCTGATCTGATATCAGCTCTTTGGCTGCAGAATCGCCGCCAAAGTTCTCCTCTCAAACGGGTCTTGGAGGAGGAGTGCTCGCGCTGGCGGGGGCGCCTGTAGAGACTTCTCCTGACGAGAACGCGCAGCTAGGGGGGCCTGATCGTTCTGGCCCACAGCTGAATCTATTTGAGGGCGCTGATTGGCTCAATTGTATGTCACTCATTTATATCTTGAATCAGCAATTGGCTAAACGGCTTCATAGACCCGCCTCTTTTGGGCCAAAACGATCAAGCCCCCCTCGCTGCGCGTTCTCAGACTTGTCGTGCACACAGACAGAGAGCACGAGCAGACGAGCACACAGGGGGAGAGGACGAGCAGGAAAAGCATATATTTTGCGCAGATATCATATTGTACACACATTACTGGGTACATTCCATAGTTAAAAAACACAAATATTGACAATTTGTATAATTTATGATTATTATATATATATATATATATTTTTTTTTTCGTGTGGCTCATGGTGGGGCCATGCCCCATTGCCCTCTCTTGACCAGCCGCCACTGCTGGCAAGGATGATCTAGTTCCAGGTAACACGCTAATTAATCTCCTGTAAACTCACTTAGCAAGTGCAAATTATTTATATTTTTCACTTCCATTAAATCCCAACAGAAACATTCTGATAAAGCCATTTTGATTCTGCACATTACAATACAATCAAACAGACAGGTGCCACAAAAGTGTGGAATAAATACATACCAAAAATAAAGAACAACTGCTGAAGAATAAATTCACTTTTTCAATTAAGTAAATAATTCATTTAAATCTAAATTACAAGTGATAAAACAAAAACAAAAAATCCCGAACCTAACAGAACATCTGGTGTCTGGCACCTTGTATTGTAAGGCTGGCTGACGAGGTGTGACCAGACATCACGGTAACGACAGACACCAACACCTCGTTAGGCCCTCGTTAAGCTCGTTAAGGCCCAGATCGTTATGTTTTTTCATAATGAGGCTGCTTGGAGGTGACTGAGCCGTGGAGGGATGTGGGAATGTGTTGTGTAGGTTGCAAATTCAACAAGCTTACACATGGCCTTGGAAGGATAAGGGGAGGAAACATACAGGGGGGAAGGCGGGGAGAGAGGAAGTGAGATCAAGATCGAAGTAGAGGGAAGAGTGAGAGGAAAGATAGGTGGATGAAAAAAAGAGGAAGAAAATTCAGTTTGTTTGTTTCTGGTACTGTAAACTTGATATCAAGTTCCCCTTTAACCTATAGCTACTTATTCAGTCGAAGCCCTCCTTTTCAAATCCTCAGTAGCTCCACACAGAGCCATCTCTTTATGGCTCCACCCAGCTTCAACCTGAGCAGAGGATTAATTAGCCAGAACTAGAAACACCTGTGTGATGAACTTGGATTTTTTGGACTCCAGTGCTTGGCAGGATGGCCATCGGCTCTAAGGTTGCTCTTGGTGCATCTTTCTTGCAGTCAATTGCAGGAATTGGTCAACTGTTCATAGTTCCATGGTTACTTGTATTTGGAAGTCTACAATGGGAGTGCAATGATGGTTTGTGCTGTATACCTGGAATACTTATCAGTGTCTGAATGATCCCTTTTAATGTAATTGGTCAAAGGGGAAAATACTTGTAAAACAATCAGTGGTGGATTTTGGAATGAGTTGCAGTTTTTTCAGTACAAACTGCTCTTTAATACGTGTTTTTTAGTTGTGATATTGGTGGTTATTTTCCAGTGTCTCTTCTGAAATTAATATTTCTGGGGGAACATTTTTATGGAAAAGAGACATTTGTCACATTTGGCCTCTCTGTCTTCCCCTCCAGACACATTCCCTGTTCTTCAAAACCCATTAATGGCCATCTTCTTCTTCTTGTCCACCAGATGCCCTCTGACGTTTTCACCTGTCTCAGTCGCCTGACTCCCACATTCAGCCACTCCCTCCTGCCCTGCAATAACCTCCTTCCCTCCAATTCCAGTCACCTGACATTCCCCGCCCACTTTCCTCATCAGCCCTGCATTCATTTAACCAGCCCATTTTCCATGAATTCCCTTCCAGATTGTCAAAGTTGCCATGTGCTTCTTGCCTTTTTTTCCCCTGTAATTTGGACTTGGAATCAATAATTTGTTACCTGCCTGTCTGAACCTCTGCCTGATCTTTTGAACTTTGGATTTCCTGTGTTCCTCTTTGGACTGCCTTCCTGACCCTTCCCTGCCTCATGATTCCCAAACCTGCCTGCCTGCAAATTTATACTGTACTTCACTTTGGCAATAAATCCTTGAATATATCAGTCTGCCTAGCTATAATACGGCCTTTTTAATCAGCTATTTATGTTGTTGTGGTCTTTTTTTTAATATTTAAAATAATTGATGGCGTCCCAAGCATTCACAACTACCGCTTATAACTCGGGCCATACCTGTCTGTCGGTGTGGTGTGTTGTCACGTTCGTCGCACACTTTACGTTAAAATGTGATCCAAAAACATTTGCATGATTCATGTTACACAAGTTTTTTTTTATGATGCTTGGTCGAGTGATACGTTTGAGTAGAGAGGCCCATTGCTTGGCTAATGACTTCAACAATTGATAGACAATCAAAAATTCTGTTTATTTACTTGTTGATGGTGAGGGTGTTTTAAGGAAGTCTCAAAATGTGTGTTCAGTATGTTTAGTTTACCGTTGTGACATTTTTGTGTGTGCTGTTTCGAAGCTTCTGTGTTGGTGGTGCAGCACCTTTGTAGAGGCTGTCAGATCATGTCTCTCATTCTCATTGTATAATTGACCAAAAATCAGAAGTTTTGTAGTGCATATAACCATTTTACCCTGCCTTGTGCTGAATCATACTGGTTAGATAAAAAGCGTATCCTTCCAGTAAGCCAGCTAGTGTTGCCAAGTTGTTGTTTTTTCCCAGCATGCAGCTGAAACGAATAGTAGACTCTGCGTTAAGAGAAGGCAATTAGGAGAACAGTCACCAGACATGATGTAATGCAGTTTGTCAATGATGCGTCTTTTTAAAAGGATGGGAATTGAGTTTTGCAGGAGAAAATGCCCAAGAAGGCCTGTGTTATCTGGTTGTCCTCTAGTATTTGTGCATGCATGGAGATTTGCCTCTGTGCAGGACTCTGTGCCCTGTTGTGTATAAACGTGTGTTTCTGTATCTGTTTGCTTGTGCCTCTTTGTAGCATTGGCAAACTGTTTTCATTAGTGTTTGTTGTGTGTATATGAAAGTGTCTCTTTTTTTTTTGTCTGCGTGCCTGTGTGGGTGAAGCTGAACAAATAAAGCTAGTTTTCTCTTTGATTGTGTTCAGTGTCAAGCACTCAGTCTGTAATTAGCACACAGACAACCATCTGTCCAAACAACCAGCTCAAACAACTCCTGTCCTGCTCACTCTCACTGCTATCACAGCCTCCATCCGTCGCTAACTCTCTCGTATTTGCTCGCTCTACTCTCCATCTGCCTGTCTGCCTCTGTATCTATCTATATATATATATATATATATATATATATATATACCCTACATCTCACTCTGTCTCCTTGTCCCCCTACCTTTCCTTCTTTCTGGCTTCTTCTTTTGTCTTATCTTCCCTCTTTCTCTGTTTGGATCCAAAACAACTTTATCTAACACACTGAACTAAAACGTAATAGCTTGACCCTTTCCTGTGTGATATACTTTTGGAGTAGTAGTGATGATTTGTTATTATCTCAAGGGAAACTAATTAACGGCAAGTCTTGTGGCTATATCAGCTAACATGGTGCCAGTAGTTGCTGACTACCGCGAAAGGACACAGGTTCTACCTGAGAATTAATCACAGACAGAAAATAAACCAAAAACAACTTCAAGGTTGAGGGTTATCAGTCGTTGTCCATCATGGCCCCTTGTTTTTTTTGCAGCATACCAACTTTCTTGCATTTTTTTCCCCCAACTCCTCCGGCTCTGTTTTTCTCCTTTATTATGTCCGTCTTGGCGTTCGGCAACCACTCAATAGGACAAATGACACCATGTGACTGTATCATTCACTGACAGCCTTAACCATACCGCAATGGTGAGTGCACGGCCATGTATCGGTATTTCTTATTTGCCATAACCTTCAACTCTCCTTAACTAACAGTATTGTAGTTGCAATGCACATGCCTTTATGTGGGCCTGTGATGCCCTGAGAGAGCGAGAGAGAGAGAGAGAGAGAGAGAGAGAGAGAGAGAGTGTGTGTGTGTGTGTGTGAAATAAGAAGGAAGTATAAATACATAACAAACATAAATTGCAACACTTCATCTCAAAGTCACTCCTAGGATACATTCCTAGGAGTGACTCTACATTCCTAGAGTATTTTGTTTTGGTAAGTATCCTCCAAATGGAATTTAAACGGAATTTAACTCAAACTAGTAATTAAAGACTTAAATAATTGGAGCTGGAACTTCACACAAGTAGAAAGCCATTTCCCTGCAATCTTCCTCAAATGACTTCAAATTAAACCTTTTCTAAGTTTTCTCAACAAGTCTTTTATTCTTTTTATTGGCTTTCTCAATTTGATTATCATTCGGTGATTGCCGCAGCAATTTAGTATTTAATCTATTGTCAGTGTAGCAGTGAGTCAATGTACATCATTGAAGAGGAAATTATGTAAAATGTGACCTGAATCACTGCAAACAGAAAGAAGAAAGAAAAAAAATATTTTAATAACATTGTGTTGCTGCAGCTACTAATTGTCTTTGTTTTCACTCACACACACACACACACACACACACACACACACACACACACACACACACACACACACACACACACACACACACACACACACACACACACACACACACACTCCCACTCACGCAGGGGAAATTATCCAATATGACAATATCCTTAATTCAGTGTGTTAGGGCCAAATTATCTTATCTGATGTGTGTGTGTGTTAGTGTGTGTTTTTGTGTTCCTGTGGGGGACAATCGCAGTGAAATGAGTGTAATTAAGTTGCCAGTTGCGGCGGGCTTCTGTCGAGAATTAATATTAGCATCTTCCTGATGAGTCACATCCAACCCCCTTTCAGGTGGCAAACAGCGAGGCCCCCTGGGTAATCTACCCAGCAAATTGGATGTTTGTTTGAATCGCTATCCAGCTCAGGCCATTGTGTGTGTGTGTGTGTGTGTGTGTGTGTGTGTGTGTGTGTGTGTGTGTGTGTGTGTGTGTGTGTGTGTGTGTGTGTGTGAGAGATATAAGTACATCTGTGATATGCTGAAAGTGTGATATGTCTCTCCCAGACTCATTCTCTCCATTTGTCCCTAAGTCCCTTCTCAAATATGTCATTTGATTTGTTTGTAGGTTTTGTTTCTGTCCAAATATGTACGTTTATGAACAGAATGTCTTGATCATTAACTCTCAGAGGAAGCTATCATTATAACAATTATTTTTACTGTTGCTGACAGAAACTCAACCTCCCCTTTCATCGAGGTCAAACTGAACAGTTTTATTAATATAGTGAACAAAATATTGCAATCATAAATCTTCAGTACACAGCCGGACGTAAAGCTCAGCTAACACAATACAAATCCAGAAACAAACACTTGAGCATCAGTTTGAGCTCATTCTGATACATTGTAATCAACCGGCAAACAGTTGGACAATCACGTGACTGATGACTTAAAAAACTCCCAAAGCGCATTAATGAGGATTTAAAGTTGATGCTGTAGCTGTACAATGCAGCACGATGCTGCTACTGCTCGGCTTATTTTTTGCTGGTTGGAAAATCATCAATAAACCCAAATGACAACTTAGTGTGTGACAGTCACACGTAGGAAGAGTTCATGTTGAAGGAGAGAACTGTCAATCAACTATTGTATAACCTAGTTGAAATGACACACATGACGTGCCCAAAGCTAATTCATCAATGTTGTTTATAGACGCCAACTTGTGAAGCAGAAGCTGTCCTGACACTGTCGTGTTAAAGCTATTTCAAATATTGAGAATATACACAGATTGAGGTGCAGAACAGTGTGAGCTTCAATAAAAGTCTTTCAAAACTAATAAATGTTCTCCAATATGGAAAAAGAGGTTTAAAAAGTATTTTGAACTTCAACCCTTTTTACTCATTTTTACTCATTTGTACTTTGAGTTTGAATGCTGTATTTTGCAGAGATAATTTGAATTATTTTGTTTTTGTAATGTTGTATGGTTTCGTGTTTACTGTATGTTAAAAATACAGTAAATTTGGGAAATATTACAGCTCTTTGCCGCTGCCCTCAACTGTGTTTTGTTGAAGGCAGACAGCAGGAAGATAAGGCAAAGTAGAAACAAATGTTGAATACATATTGAAGTAAGTTGTTTTATCAGACAATTGCAGAATTTAATAGCGGTCATTGATGCTTCGGGGAAAAAAAACATTTTTATGAAGTTTGAAGTTTTGTATATTAGCAGATAAGGAAGGCAATGTTAAAATGACTAATTCTGTATTGGAAAGTGTTGTTCAGGTTTTATGTTATTCAGACAAATAAACAAGATTCAATAAGGACACACATTGGAAATATCCCTTTATACCCCTCCCTCTGTCCCTGTCAGCATGTCTGAGAGCACATTCATGATGTGTGGAGGGGTGGGGATGAAGATTTCTTGAGTAATCATCAGAAACCTTACAATCTGCACTGAATCTCTTGTCCAAGACTGGCACTTTCTTGGGGTTCACATGCACGCAGACATACACACTTAAAGCCTGCATAACCATACAGTTGGGTGGACAGACAGAGTGGTATAAAGACAAGTCACACACAGAGAGATTGAAATCAAACATCCACAGGGTTCATGGGGAATATCAACATTTGCTGGCAGCGGGGCCCGTGAGCATTTCCTTAGACTTTAAGCACAGAAATATCTGTAAAACGATATCATGAATCTGGAGGGATTGCTCATTGAAGTGGTGAAAAGCTTCTCATAGTGGTGCGCTGCTCTGCCTCTCTGTGGTGCTGTCAAAATCTGGCAACAAAAATGCATAAAGCATGGTGTGTGTGTGTGTGTGTGTGTGTGTGCGAATTGCGCTGGCATTCAAGCTTGAGGGGTGGCCTGGTGGTTTCAGACCTCTGTGTAAAAGGTCAAGGCTTTGGTGTCCAGTCAAGTAGAGTAATGGGTTGCTTCAGTACACCAGACACTTAAAATGCTGTCCATGTTGAATAAATAAAATCGTCATCATTTTTGCTCCATTGGTCCTCACAGCAGCGTGTGGAAGTGTACAGACTAAGACTGATTGATATCCTGCTTAATCTCGCTGTACGTTAGTCATGTGTTCATCAGTTCACTCCGAAGGTGTGGTGAGGCTAGGGTTTTGCCAAGCGTGTGGCAGTGGTCATATTCCATCTGGAAGAGAATATGTCTCACCACATTCTTCATTGATATGAATGGGTCACACAATCTGGTGTGACCACAGCTTAATCACAATATACATGTTTGGTGATATCATGTAATTCCTAGAGAGTAAGAATAACAACAGCACAATTCCCCAAAACGACACCGGTTTATATTTAAGTGACAAAGCCCTCTAACCGCCACAGTAATTGTGACTTTGATTCTTGTCAACAAAACGTTGGACTGTAACAAAGGAGCTCGCTGTTCATTTCTTGCAGTTACAAAACATTTTGTTGTTTCATTTGGAGGACTTCCCAGCATTGCTAAGCCTGAAGAACTGGTTTCTCTGTGTATGTTGCTAATTCCTCGATCAAAAACGTGTCGGGTGATCTTCGATAATGCAGGAAAAAAGGGAGGGCAATACAGGCACTCCAAAGAACAAGTAACACCAAGGAAGACAATATTAAAAAGCACTTATTTCTTTTCTCGAACAGTATGTGGTTGTACTGAATCTAAGTTGGCTGACACACTGTTCATTTCGGTGAATTCATGAGTCAGTAAAATGGCAAATGTAAGAAATGCACACTGTAAGGATAAAACATGCTCAAACATTTTGTTTTCCATATAAATTTGAGCTTCATTCACAAACACAGGTGTTTTGGTATACGTGTAAAATGAGCATTTTGTGTTTCTCAGCCTTTCAATTCAAAATAACTCAAACCCTACAGCATGACCACGGATGATTGGCTGCCCCGTCACTCGAAGAAGCCGGAGATCATCTCATTGAAAGGTCTCCTCTGCCCCGGCCCCGCAGTGGTGGAATGAGCTGGGGACAGCAGAGTCACAGCCCATCTTCTGTCGGAGGCTGAAAACCCACCTTTGCACTCTATCAGTTTGTTTGGGAGGGATGCACTCTTTTGAACAGCGTCTATCTTTTGCTCCCACCGAGTTTGCAAATGCATTTATTATAACTTGCCTTTGACAAAAGCGTATCAGATTCTGAACGTAGAGCTGTGGCTCCGTTGTTTAAAACGACGCTTCGATAAACAAGTCATTTTGACAATCAGAAAACGTTACTTGGATTTAGTTGTGACCTGCTTTGATATAAATGTATATTCTCTTGTTGGGCTTTTCGTTTGCCCTTTTGTTTACAAGTTGATAATGAAGACAACAGCAATTAACGGATGGACAATAGGTTTAATACATAATCGTCTGCATATAAATACTGAAAAACATGGGAAAGAAGAGATATTTTTCCAAAGCAAGTCTTACTCAGATTTGGCAACGTCCCACAGTGTGTGCCTGTGAGCATGAATGATTGTTTTGGCGACTTCTCTCCGCTGAATAGTTCCCGGACCTTGGTTCACAGACCTTGGTCAGGCCAGAGATAGCTTGGTCTCAGTTTTGGCAACTTATGGAGGGAAAATAAATCCATCTCCCACTCTGGCTCTGTTCTTCTGTCTTCCTCCTCCCATGTCCTCCTTCCTTTCCTCCCTCCACATCTTCTCTGTCCACACCTCTCAATCTTTCTCTTCCCGTCCCATCTTACCCTTCATTGTTTCTTGATATTCTACACCCTCTCCTACTTTACTCTCTCCTTTTCCCCACCCGTCGTCCTCCTCTCCTCCCTTCCTCCCTTCCTCCCTTCCTCCCCTCTCTCACAGTAATTGATAGCGCCCAGTGCTGTTATTTCATCCAAAGGGCACTGTAAACAAAATCGTCTCTGACAGGACCAATATGGAAATCTCAGGCAGTGGGGCTACGAGTTATGGCTTGCAACATGGTGTGTGTGTGTGTGTGTGTGTGTGTGTGTGTTGGGGCTTGAATGAAACAGAATAAGGAGTGCTTTTGTCCATGAATGCTGTACGTTTGAGTGTCTGTGTATTTGCCATTGAGACTGAGAGGTGGTTCTCGGTTCTACGTAATAAACTCCCGTGCAGCTAGTCATTACGTGGAAGGCGAGTTTGTGTGTGTGTGTGTGTGTGTGTGTGTGCGTGCGTGTGTGTGTGCCAGGGAGGGGTCAAGGCCAAATTGACATCAAATGGTCTAAATTAGCCCCACTTGTCTCCATTGATTTACGGTGGGCGGGTAAATTGCTTCTGTAGTGGGACAGAGGGGCTCGAGTCCCTCTGTAATTGATCTCAGGCCGCTGTTGGTGCGTGTTCATGGTGACAGACGCCGTACTGGAGAGACAAGAGGACCACACTGTCATCATGGCTGCAACACTTAAATCTAACCTTTTCTCAGATGGCTGCTGGTTACATGTGCTTGGGCTTGGACAGAGCGGGGGTGGGGGGGTTGTTATTAAACAAGATTAAGAGGGATTTTTAGTCTTTGAGAAGTGGACTGTATCAAGAAGATCTTTCCATATATTTTTAATATTCATTGAATAACAACAAAACATGTACAAATCACAGTTCGGTTGAACCATTTTCTTATACTTCAAGATAAAGACTACAATTGGCACTGGCAGCAAATGTGTACAAATGTGTACATTGTGTGTGTGTGTGTGTGTGTGTGTGTGTATATTAAGTCAAGTGTTCTCCCTCCAGATGTGTGTATCCATCTGTGGTATCTTCAGAAGTGGTCCATTTCTTTCTCTCTGTGTTTCAGTTTCTGTATTTTGTGTTTTTTTTCTGTGTGTCATTGTAGTTCTGTGTCTTTCCCCAATTTCAAATTGAACAAGGGCAGTACCTAATGCAACACAGATTTATTGATTCCCTGACAGACACAAACGCATACACACGCACACCTACACACACACCTACACACACACACACCTGCACACACTACTACTCTGATTTACAGAGCCAGACAGTGGTCTTGCTGTATGGCAACAGAAACCACTTTGGGTTAGACAGAAAGGTGCACTATGGCAACTTGTGTAATAGCAACATATATATATGCATACACACACAAACATGGACACACGCATACACAAAAAGGCACATGTACAGTATGGTTTTCATAGAAGCACAAGCTGCCTCCACCCAAAAATAAATTCATTTTAAAAACACGGTAACCCTTCTTCACATCGGCTGGACATCAGCTGTCATATGTATAACGCGCACACACACACGCACACGTGCACTCCGAGCATGGGCAGTTCTCTTTACCAGCCTTAATTGGATTCTAATGTATTCAGTTTGTTCCACTGAGCAAAGAGATGGCTCTGGTTCTTTGACTGGAGAGAGAGACAGACAGACAGAGGGAGCAAGGAGGAGAGAGAGAAAGAGAGAGTGGGAATTAGAAGTACATAGGGAGGTTTGTCAGTGGCGGTCATCTTCCTCCAGCCTTCAAGTGGAGTGTACCGTCTGAACAAGGTTCTCGCCAGAATTTCTACAAGAAATGTAGAACAAGAGCCGTTTGACCTGAGAGAGGGGAGCACCATCTGTATCGCTCTCCTCTATCTCATCTTCTCTGTCTACATACAAGGATGGAAGTCGTATCAACTGCGGCAGAAAATAACTTTCTGTCATGCGCTCACACACAAACGCACATTTCGACCCAAGATCAGGATCTAAGGATCCCAATTTGAGTGTCTTCTCTTAGCCTGACCACTTCACCTTGCACTTGTGAGTGCTTAGAAATGAATGCACTTCATGTAGACTCTGGTGGAGCGGTGCATGCATAGCGTAGTACTGACCTCCGGTCAGAGATGATCACAAAGCACAACTCTCACTTTTCTCGAGTGAAGTGGAGGTTTAATTTTAGCTACACATCAACCTCACGATGTTTACTTGGACTCTGTGATCATTTAATTAAGGCACTGCTATCAAGGTTTAGACTTGGCTGACAAAGTGGATGCTTTCATTCAAAGTTACCCAGTTTCCATATAAACAACAATATAACAAAGGGTTGATTTATGTCTAAACGCACACTTATGTTGCCCAACCTCGTTCATTCATACATTCATACATTGTTCAAGTTTCATATTTAGGGAAATTAAGACAAACAGCTGTTAATGTCGGTGAGGTCTGTTAGCGTTGGAAACAATTACTTGTTCACACCGATGCATCGACTAACATTCTTTTCTTTTTCCATGAACATGTAACACAAACAAACATTTTTGAAAAGGATCCTTTTAAATTTGGTTCATAAAATATTGTGATCAAGATATGAACTGAGCAGCACCATGTACTGTTGACACATTTGTCAGTGTTCTCTGGTGCACAAACCATGTCATGATGACAGCAACAGCATTTCTGTACTACACTTTTGTGTTACTTGTTGGCAAACATATATGCCGATATTGATATTTTGGCATACATTGGCCCCGCTGAATCATCTGTCAGACTCTAAAGTGAACATGTGTGTCGATTAATACCTTTCAGTTTTTGTTTCCATGGAAAATGTGTCTGTGTGCTTAACATGATGTAGGTGAAACTGCTGAGTTTCAAAAAATCCCTTGGTAATATGCATTTTCAGCACTATGGAACAGTCCACCTGGCAGCTTAGAGCAGTAGTCTGCAATGTCAGGCATCTTAAAGATCCAGTGCAATGATTTTGAACGTGGCATTTCAGCTGAAAAAAAGCTTCATATGTAATTCACATTTAGCTTAGAGACCCTGTACACCCTGAGTAAATAATGTTTGCCTTGTATTAGGAGGCGGCAACATTCCTTTCTTGACAATCATATTGAAAGTTGAATGTTAAAACCAGACCAATCCGGTTCAATTGAGCTGCTTCTGGTGGGACACTAAGTGATGCACGTCAAAACAAGCTTGACTGGACTTGGTTTCTTTGGTAGAAGAGGGTAGACGATTTTGGATCGTGTTTTAGAAAGGTTTCTGGGCCAGTGATGTTAAAAAATGGTTATTCTCTGCCCCCCCACAAATAAGTACTTAAACACATCTGGATTTTTCCTCTTTGATTAGCAAACATTTGGCAGTTAATCCCTGTTTAACCTCCCTGCAAGAAGGTTGAACTTTGATGATTCTTATCACCTTATCTTAAGGGTTTAGGGGACAAAATTGAATACTGATATTAGGAAGGATTTTCCTCTTCAAGTCAAGCATTAAGGAGAAAGAGATACACATATACTGTATATATTCATGTTGACAGATGGTGTGTTTCAGCAGGACAGGAGTGATATGCAGTGTTTTATTGAAAAAGATGAGTTTTCAGCCTGCGACAGAAGATGCAATGTGACTAGCAGTGCAAAGGTCATCTCACTGCTGAGAAGCCAGAGGGAGAGAAGCTGAGACGGGTGCAGTGATGACCACCGTCACCTCGGGGTGGGCGCCGCAAGGCAGTAGACAGCCGGTGATGGGAGAGGGAGGGGTTCTTACACTTGTTGTGATGTGTTTGTGCTCATGGCTGAAGTGTGTATCTGACTAGAACTCAGCGTGTCTAATGGTGAGCAGTAAAAAGCTGTTGTCTTTTCACCTGATCATGCGATCATCCTGAACTCTAGCTTCATAATTTGCAATCATTTTTGTAGTTGACAGGATTTTGAAGTCAACCAAAATCGCTCATGTTTTGGCAATAATTGAAGGAATTACTATCTTTCATAAAACCGAAAATGAAAGGTTGCATCAAAGTGAGTTTGGGCTTCCACCACCTTACTTTGATGTTTACATGCAGCTTTATTGTGTTCCCCTCAAGACTCAAACTTAGTCCACTATAGCTTTTAAGCTGACCTTAAACACGAGAGCACTACTTTTGAATAGTTCCTCCTGGGAATGAATACGAAGCATAACTGAATAGCAAAAGTAGAACAGGTTGACGGGTCAGTGTCTGTGGGTCAGTGTGGCAGTTAAGCACAGCAGCCAGCCATAAGAAACGGAGAACCACTTTTAGAAAGCGCATCATTTATTTATTTATCTCTCCATTTATCACATAACACACATTTTGAATTTGAAGAGTTACTGACATTGCAATCGTTGTGATGAATGCCTTCCTTTTTTGGTGGTATAATGAATGTTTGCTGCCTCCAGCCTTCCTCTAATAATGACAAGTGAAACAACATCAAAGTGGAAATGAAAAATAGCAGTTGGCAATTAAATTGCCCAATTCATTTTTTCCTGGGTAAAAGAGTTGGGTGTTGGCGTATTTTCTTTTTGGGGTCATAAGCTGAAAATGTTTAGAACTGATGAACAAACTTACTATAGTTTTACCAGCAGAATGTTTTCACTCTTACTTTGAAAGATGTAGTCTTTGTGTTTTGTCCTATGGGAGTTATCCGAAATTCTTTTTATTTGTCAAATTTCCTCCAAACAGCCAGCGGGGCCTCATTGGTATACAGACAAAGTATTTGTACAAATATTACTTTTTACCACATGCCTGCTGAACTAATGCCTTGCTTCGGTTGCAGCCCCAAGAGGAATAGTGCAGTTAAAAAAAACAAGATCTTTCAAGCTTAAGTCACGTCGAATGCTTTGGCTGGCTTGCGTAAAAAGACACTGTGCGGAATTATAATAATATTTAAAAAATGCACTGCTTTTGGTTCTGCTCCATATCGAGGACGGATGGTTGCCCAGACGTTATCGAAGCAGTCGGCTCGTGACTGGGAGGCCAGACAAATGTGTTTGGGGAAAGTGAGTGAACAACGAAACGGGACAGGTGGAAAAAAAGAGCATGCAGGCTCAGTCAGGTTCACACGGTGGAATCACAGTGAAGAGAACAGGGAGAGGTGGCAGACGAATAATGTGGGCTGCATCATAGATGAACGCACCAAGGCACGGGCCTTCCTCAGTGACAATCACATAGGCAATTAAGGACTGATGAAGGATGAAGAGGGGTGCTGCTCTGTGGAAGCCATCACTTAGTGTATCTTCTTTGAATGTGACACTAGGGGGGGCTGTCGCTCCTCCTAAACTTCTAGTAGAGGCCGTGGAGTCAGACAGACAGCGTGGCTCACGTATCTCCGTCTCCGGAAATCCTCCCGTCCCTCCGCCGACGGACTGATTTGCAATTCAATAAGTCACAATGTCATCTCTTTAGCTTTTACACATTTAGCTGACAAAGGGAACCAGGCACGCTGCCTTATGAAATATCGCCTCGGACTCAAAGAAGACCTTAATGTTCTCTCTCTTCTGGCTTGTTCCCCCCCCCCTCCCCCGCCGCCCCTGTCCCAAACACGCACACACACACACACACACACGTCCTATCAATATAAAGTGAATGAGTTGCATTACAAGGTGCCTGGTGTATTACATTTTCCAGTTGTATAAACTGTCACACGCCACTGGAAGCAGATGCGGTGTGTTTGTGTGCGCGTGTGTGCATGCGCACAAACACGAGAGCTCGTGCGATGGTGGTGTCGATCGATTACAGAGAGAACAGGTGTAGCGTGCGTCTTTATGAATAATGCAGAGAGAGGCTATGAAAGGATAAACAACACATGGATGTGCGCGCGCACACACGCAACTGACACCAGCACACACAGAAAGCACAGAGAAAAATGGGCCTTTTTTTTTTGGGATATGTTCTTGTTTTAAACTTATGTTTGAGTCGTTTCGGCATGAAAAGCTGCCGTGGGACATCCTTTTAACCTGTTTTCCACCGACTGATTCACAGGTCTTTTGTTTTCAATTATTGCCTTATTTTAGCCTGTTTTCTTTATTGTGTGTATATTTTAGTTTTTTAGTACACATATTCTGACCTTTATTCTGGGAGGAGTCTTCCCCCCACAAAATGTAATGACTACATATAATAATAATAATAATAATAATAATACCATACAATTATAAATAATTAACTATTTAAACAAATCTTAAATGGTAAATAATGATAAATAAAAGAAATGGGAATAAAAAGCCCAAATAAATTCCTACACCCTCCATTGGCTGTTTAACTGTCACTCAAATCCCCAAATCCCGCCTACGCCCCCCACCCTCCTCAGCCCCTCAGCCCCCTCAGCCCTCCTCCTCTTCCTCCTCTGCCGGCTGGTGGAAGCGTCAGACTTCCTCCTCTTCTGTCCTCTTCGCTCCTCTCCTCCCTCCATCCCGCGGACGAGAGTATACAGCCTCTCAAGTTGAACCCAGACGCACACACATGCACAGTGAGAGGAGGATAGATAGGAGGAAGGAACAAGAGAGCGGACGGAGCTGCTGCCGGGCGAGCGGAATTTGGATTTTATTTAATATATGAGCCTTAAGTGACAAGAGTTGTCTTGGGTTTAGTTCTTTCAAAGCCGCCTTTTGAGTGGACTTTTTCTTCGTCGGGGGAGTTTTTCGTCAACTCTGCTGGGCGGTTTAAACTTTGGAAGAAAGGAAAGTGTGATAAAGGGAGAGACATTGAGGTGTCCTCAGCTGTGGCTGTCCCGTTTGGATGAATAAAGCGGAGGAGCGCACCGGTGGAAAAAGCTCTCCACGGGGAAAACGGGTTCATTCCTCGGCTCTGTCTTGAAGGAGACACGCCGCAGACTTTTTTTTTTTTGAGGGAAGGATTAAAAAGAAACCAGCCTGCACCGGAATTGCCCATCGAGGGTTTCTTATTTTATGATTGACTCCAGGAGGATTTATAGTTTATTCCAAACCTCATCTGCGCAGTGTTTTAGGTCAAGCACAGCGGGAGCGCAGTTTGGTCAAATAGAGATTATTGATGGCACCGATGCGGTAGTGATCTTTCTGGGGGAAAGAGATAACTGATTAAAAGATTCCCCTTTCTCCGTTTTGTGAACAATTGCGGAGTTTTTTTTCTTCTTTTTTTTACCGACAGGAGGGATGCCGACTGTCTGGAGAAGGGGAGGTGCGCTGTCGGGATGTCACCTCTGGAAGACGGTGCTTCTTATTACCCTGTGGAAAGGTAAGATTGTCAGTTTGAAACATAATCGCGTTAATTGTTGGGGCTGGAAGTCAGGAATGTCACACCCATTTGCCCACTTGTTTTTCAGTTTTGTTTTCCTTTTTGTTTCAACTTTATTGTGGTCCCAAAGGAACCGTCATATTTAATGCAGTTGTTATTTTCCTTGGCTTTCATGGTGCGTCAATGTGCGCTTTGGAATGAGTGTTAGACAGGGAGGACGAAGAAGGGAAACCCAACTCAAAACTCCGTTTACCCAGCTCTCCATCCTCCCGTCGACCAACGGGACTATTCATCACTAAACAAGTGTTAAACTGGAACAAGTTGCATGAAGTCACGACGCCTTTCTGAACTGATAGATTTGTGTTTGCCATGTGATGATCACAGGCTGATCGTCATGTCTGCCAAATATGGACATTTAAATAAGTTCTGTTTCGGACAAAAATGACGACCGATTAGCTTTTGTTCATCTTTACACCTCCTGTATCCGCGCAAGTGAGATGAACAATAAGTAATTGATTGAGTTGAAGCGTCAAATGACAGATGCGTACGAAGTGGTGCCATCTGAGACACACGAAACTTTTGCGCTCCTGAGATCCGGTTTAGAGACGAGTGTCCCCTGTAAGAGGGGGTCTGCATGTTTTTATATGATGAGGTCCTTTTAAATCGAAGGAAAATCGGCTGTTCCCTCTCATCTCTTATCAAAATGTACTCATGAACTCCGCAAAGGGAGCCTTACTTGCCACTTGGGAAGTGATGGAAGTGAAATTACGTTAAGATTATTTATCGTCTACAAAAGTACAGGCATTATATAGGAAAAATAGAGTCCACCAATAAAATGCACGATTCGTTAAATAAGGCTGGAATGACTTGTACTGCGTGACTTTGGGACAAACCCCACAATGTAACCGGTCATTTAAGGTCGATTGAAGCCACAACATTATTTTGTTCCAGTCTCGTATGCGATTCACTGTCTGAATCTGAATTTAGGTCGGGCAACACCACCACCCACTTATTCCCGGGAGATAAAAAAAACGAAGAAGCATAAGATGAAGGGGGCTGACGGATATTTTGGGTTTGAAGCCCTGTGCGCACTTGTACGCCTCCGTTTTCCATGACAGTCCTTCAGCATTAGTATCACACTCCCGTAAGTTGAGTATTCTGTGCGCGCGCTTGCATGCGTGCGCGTTTTTAATCAGCTCCGGTCACTCACGGCTCACTGAGCAGTTAAAAAGTCGCTGCGTTGTGCGCTGCGGAGCGCGCCGGACGCCGACGCTGTAGCCGCGGCGCACCGACAGGAGACCGAACAGCTGTGCCCGGCAAAACGGCTGAATAACCATTGGGTGAAATCAACCAAAACCCTTACTCTCTTGCTCTCCATCCTGACACCTCCTGCTCTCCTCCTCTTCTTCATGAAATGCAAAGGACAGTTTTTCCTTTGTACCTTTTGTCTGACGGTGCATATTGATTTTGATTGATGTTTATAGCTCCCTTGACAGTTTGGGTGACCAATAGCTTTTCTCACTCACTCACTCACTCACTCACTCACTCACTCACTCACTCACTCACTCACTCACACGCACACACATATAGGGAAAGGTCCATTGCGACTTGGCCATGGTTTAACAGATTCCAGTGGGCATCAGGGAGCTCTGGCTCTCATGCTTTGATGGCCACTAAGGCAGTTTAAAAAAGCAAACCACCAACCTTGCTCTCTCTCTCTCTCTCTCTCTCTCTCTCTCTCTCTCTCTCTCTCTCTCTGTCGCTAACCACCATTTTAAACACATTTTGCAGTTTCAATGTGATGCGTTTCCAGTAACTTTTGGTCATAAGCACCACATGTCGCTGCGCCTCCAATCAAAGAGTTGCCTTCACCGTATCTCCCCAGTAGTCCCTATTTATATCATTGTCTCATTATTCCTTGAGTGGCGTCTCTATTTCCACGTCACTCCATTACACCGTAATTGCATCACTCTGTTATTTCATCACCCAGGATGTCATTGTCGGTTTGTTCAAACGCAGAGCATCAGAAAGACGCCTGCTCAGAGGCAACCGGTTAGTTTGGTCTTGAAGGCTCGGCGGCTGAGTCCTCGGGGTCATGACTCGGCTCTTTATTCTCAGTAGGAGGGCAGCAGCGGGTGTTCTGGGATTTCCTAACATGCTCTCATGCAAATCAAACAAAAAGTCAAGACATTAATCATTTGTTTAAATGTATAACCCAGCTTATATACTAATGTTGCAAGCATTGCTGATGTTTTAGGGCGACTGTGACTAATCCACTGATTTAATGTCTTAAACTCTTATGTGCCATATCATCAATCAGTGATGATACTTGGTTATATATGTATGTTGGTGCATATCTGTGTGCTTGTTGCATGCATGTTCATATGCATAATGCATTATCTTATATCTGAACAATATGTTGGCTGTTACTGCACTCGTAGCTGGATATTAAAACTAATCTTAACCCATTTCAGAAATAAAGACACAGATTTACATAGTTTGTCCATCAGAGAGAACTATTCATTTTTAAACTGTAAAATGTTTCACTCAGTATAAAGGTTTACTTTTACTTACTATCCATCTGAATCTGAACAGTTTCACTGTCGTTGCACAAGCTTCCTTTTTATAATTTAAAAAGTATTACCTCATTGTTCAGTGGCAGATTGTACTTTATGTGTCAAAAAACCCGGCACCATTCAAAATGTGTGTGTCTGAGTGCGTTTCGCACTACACCGCTAACCTGTAGCAGAATGTCAGCACGATGCACCATTACTCATGCAATAGAGAGCATTAATAATTACTGATGTAAAATCACACACACACACACAGACACACAATAGTCTCCCACCCTGTCCTTTATACGCTGCCCGCTCTGCGAGTGTATCCTCTTTGTGTCTCATTGTTGGTTTCATTCACTGGCTCACTGACTCACTCAGGCACACACACACACACACACACACACACACGCACGCACACACACACACACACACACACACACACACACACACACACACACACACACACACACACACACACACACACACACACACACAGGGAGCTTATTCTCTGAAAAATAAGCAACAAAGAAGATTTAAAATCAGACAGGGGACATTTCACAGATGGAAAATGTGAACTTTTAACATTTTCCCCATGAATGCGAGAGGGAAGGGGCGGGGCATGAAGGAGTGGGATGTGAGTGTGTGCGGCGCCTCAACACAATGATGCTAGAAAATCATACTCCGTCAGAGTGAGCCATTTCCTTCGGCCTCACAGACACACATGCGCACACTCGCTTTGGCCATTTTGTCAGCGTGCCAAACAGGGTGAAAGTATAGAGCACAAAGGGAGACACGGTATGGAGGGTCACAGAGACGGTGAAAAACAAATACGGTGGACTGGAAGAAGTGAACATGAGGCACTCTACACTCCCTGCCTCCTCTTTCCTCGGTCACACAACTTTCAGCTTTTGCCAGTATTGATTTTTTGTGCATCTTGTGTGTTCTGGATATCACGGTGTGACTGCAAGGTTGCCTGTTTGGGCAAGTCGAAGAGAAACATTCTCCCCTGTTTCAAAAACTATCGTCACGGTGCTCCTGAATTTGAAAAAAAAAGCCCTCTATTGCCACTGCTTTGCACAGGACTGTGGCTGAAATGGGGAGGTGTACGGATGCACTGTTTTCCCTTTATCACACTGTTCTGGCGTTTCGTATACAGAAATGTAATTTTCACATGAATAGGAAATGATACAGAGCTTTGCAGCTCAGAACATGAATACAACTGCAACCTTTAAAGAGCTGCCGCTAATTTCAAATACAAAACTTTTTGCACATACTCAGTAAATGTGATTTATTCATTTCTTGTTTTCGTTTTCCGAGTTGTCAACAGAGCGGTTCTTCTACCATCCACAATTTCTTCACCTTCCATCAGCTGCGAGTGTGAGCTTCCATTCCAGTGGGCCGATAATGTCCAACACAAAACATAGATTGATGTTTGCCAGCTGGCATTCATAAGCGTACACTTTTATCTTGTCATTTTTCCAGTGTGAAAGGAAAACACAGATCTTAATACATATACCGGTGTACAGTTGCAACAAAGGTCTTGCAAATCGTAGTTTGTTTTCATGAGTGTGTATAGCCATTACTTTATCCTCAGTTGAACCTGTTTTATCATTTTTATATATTCAGTTAATAATCATTTTTAGGAAACCCATATTTGTGTATATTCTCTTCTTCATTTCTGAATCTTGAATTCACACAAAACCACTCAAACACGCAGAGACATGCACACGCAGATGTAAGGGAGCTGGATGATGGGGAAAAGAACTGTCTCTCATCGTCACGAGAAGACCAACTCTTGTCATCACACAGAGGAAGGAGGAGGAAGCGACAGAGATGGAGAGGTTGAAGCGAGATTGAGATTTTCCCTTGAGTGTATTCATCCTCTGTTTCCATTCCTTCTAGATCAGTAAGGCTCATCTAGAAGGATACCGCTTGCAGCAGGGCCTGTATTCACACACAGTCACACACCCATTTTCTCTCTCAGGCGTGCATGACAGATGCAAGAATGTGTTATTAGAAAGCCACAATGTGTGATCGTATACTCACAATATTGTTGCCAAAGTAAAATGCCCACAATGCAACTCAAATCATGCAGTAAAAAAAATCACGAGAATTGAGCAATTTTGTGGCGTTTGGACAGAAAGGTGACTCTACTCAAAACACGTTGTTCTTCCCTGCTCTCACTATCTGTGTGTGCCAATTATTTCATACTTGAGCCGTCTGTTGTAAATACAACAATGTAATGATTATTGGCATATATGTCATGGCTTATATAGGTGAACATTGAATTGTAATGCATATCATTTTATAACTCATCTGTCGTGTTGTCTGACCACCTCTAAGGGCAGAAGTGTTTCACGTCTCAAATCTACAGGCAGTTACTGAAAGTCAACTGATTAGTCGGAATACTTCCTCTTCCTACCAACTTCCTCTGCAGAAGCGTGCATGTGTGTGTGTGTGTGTGTGTGCACGCCTGCCTGCATTTCTCTGTATACTCTCAGTGAGATGGCTGGGTTTCAAAGGCCTGTCGAGAAGTTTAAGGGTCCTGCTAATGAGCACGTCATTTTCCCTCAGATTAGCATGAATAGGCGGACTACTTTTGTGTGTATGTGTGTGACTGTACGTCTTGAAGTCAGGTCTAGGGGTTTAAGGTTGAGATAATCAGCAACACTTTTCCCCCTACATTAGCTCCACTTGGCTGGTTGGCGATGCTGTGTGTGTGTGTGTGTGTGTGAAACTGAATTAGCTGATCATTATCATCATGACATAATGACTCAGAGGAGAATAACAATGGATTAACATTAGGTTTCATTTTTCTCATTGACTTTAGATTGAATGTAATTTGTGTGTCTGTGTGTTTGTCATAGAGTGTGAAGGCTAAACTATATCAATTGCCTGTGAGTAGCTGGTACTTGACAGTTTTCAATTCTTAGTACTAAGAACATCATGGTCAGTGCTGCTCTTTTGTGAGCTAACTTTAGGTGATCGGATTTTCACCTGACGCAGGAATTTCCATCCTTTATACAATCAGTTTATCCATCTTTCTTTGTCTCCGCTCTCTGTTTTTCAAATGTCCTCTTTGCCTCTGCATTCATCTCGAGTACTAATCTGTGACTGATATTCTATTTGTATTAAGCTGGTGATGTGCTGCCTTGCTGAGTCTTTAGATGGCTAATTGTTTATTTATGTCCTTTCATCACAACACTATTTTTCTCTGACAAAACTTCTGAGGAGCAATCACAGGGGTTTAATGGGCCGGTACTTAGCAGGCACACAAGAAGAGTCTTCTTTCCTGTTCTTTGCATCCTGTTTCTTCTCAGCCTTCATTGTGACATTTTCACTCCTTTAATCATCCTCATACGGTCATCGATCATTCTTACATTTAATCTGTCTGTTTCTTCCTGTTCCCTTTTCTCCACCCATCGTCCTTTTCTCTCTCCTTCGTCATGCTCTTCTTCGTCTCCTAAAGAGCAGTTTCTGTCCCTAATACTTTTCTCTACCACTAGCCTTCCTTACTCCATCACTTTACCCCCTGCCATCATGTCTCAGACTTTGTCTCCCTGCCTTTCTCCTCCTTTCTCCAAAATGCATTATTCCTCTCCTTGTCATCTCTTCCTCTGTTCTGAACCCTTCTTTCTCCCCCATCTTTTCTCTCACCGCCTCCCATCGATATGTTTCCACCTGTCATCTTCTCCCCGCCTCTTCCCTCTCTTCCCCTCTCCCTCTCTGAGCAGCTCTTAACCAGTCCTTTGAGAGTGTGTGAGCTGCTTGGCCTAAATGATTTTCTATTACCGCCGCCTGTTAACAGCGCTCCATTTGATCAAGCTAATGAAATTGAAAACTTTCATCTCAGTCAAATTGATTTCAAACCTGAAACCGCATGCGGCCCCAACAAAAAAAAAAGAGAGAGAGAGAGAGAGAATGCAAGACGCTGTGTGCGTGGAGAATGGCATTTTAGACATGCAAAGAAATCAGTTAGTCTGTATGTCATTCCATTGTCTTTAGAATATGGAAGGAGCAACATGCCTTGTCTTTTGTCTGTGAGTTTGTGTGCGTGAGACCATGTATGCAAGCATTTGTGCATGTTTTGACCACTATTTACTGTTTGTATTTTTATGCTTATGGGTAGTTGAAGTTTGCTCTGATTTAGATAATATAATTAGACATACCGGTAGAATACTGGACTCGTTTTGTGCAGATAAACATGCCTCACAGGACGCGTGAATATTATTATTTTAACATGTTTGTCGTAGAAGAAATAACAAGGAAAAGCTTCCAGAAAAATCACGATCCAGACAAGTTTACTCTTCCTGCAGAGTTGTTTGTTGCCCACATCTTAGTCCAGCATCTGATTCTGACTCAGCATTTTTAGTCCGTGTCTTTCTTTTTTCTTGTGCACATTTCGAGAAAAAAATTAGAAATGATTTTTTGATGGGTGTTTTTTTCTGATTTGGTAAAGGAAAATGCAAGAATGTCAGTGCTATCACAGGATATTGTGGATTTCCTGTTGCGATGCAATTCCAATAATGGTGTACTTTTTTCACCCGTGCATTATGTTTGCTAAGCACATCTCGAAATACACTGCTTTGACGTCTTTGTCTGTAAATAGCCATAGTCAGCAAATAGAAATGTTTTATTTGTTGAATTTCCGGTCACATTCACAGAATTAAAGGTTCTTTTCTTCTTTGTGTTCTGTAGCCTGGTTTGTTGTGTGTCTTCTCATCTCTGGGGCTATGAAGGGATTTAAAAAGTTACCTTTAAAATAATGCCAGGAGTCCAGTTTCCTGATTGAATCCACTGAAAGAAATGTAAACAAAAGAAGCGAGCTTACTGATCATGTAGAATAAACTTCTATTCATCTTGATATGAGCCTAATTCTCACTTGAACTCCGAGAAACCCACACAAAGAGGCTGCGTTACTGCTGCTCTGCAGTGGCGCTCACATCTGCAACACCAGAGAGTCAGGACACTAATCGCCTGATGACCAACTGACCTTTCATCACTAAAGTATTGTGCTTATCAAATGTTCTCACTTGGGGAGGAAAGACATGACTGGGAGCAATAGGTAGTTATTATTACAGTTATAGTTGCAGAATGTCAAACTGCAAATAAAATGATAAAGGCATATGAAGTGCACAGTGTGCAAGAGCAGAAATGTTGCCCCTCAGCCATCATCGGTGCTAAACAGAGCATTAAATCATTCACACACTTTTATTTTGGATGAACATAATAGATGTTTAAGACACTCTAAGGGCTTTGAATTTAGATATATTTTAAGACTGTTGACGAGGTCACTCAGACAAACTGGCAAAACAAACTAAAAGAGGTGTGAAAGAGGTGCATAGTGACCTTAAGATAAAATTAAACAAAAAATCCCAACATGGAGTGACAGAGTGGTTGCTAGCGGATAGATAGAAGAGTACATTCCTTCTCCGGATCCCTTTGGCTCAGAGAAGCTCACTGTTGCCATCAGTGGCACAACAAGCTGCTCTTTGGATGTGAGTGTACTATGTAATGTGCTGGTTCAATACAGCCTTCAATTATGTTCAGGAATGTGCATGTACAAATGTTTTCATAGGTGTGTGTTTATATATATATATATATATATATATATATATATATATATATATAGGGGTGTTTTTAGTTTGAGTGAATGTAGTGTAGAGGCCACGGGCTTTGGATCTCTGGCTCAGGACTGCTGCAAACACTTGATGGCATTAGCTACAGTCTGAGAGCGAGCGAGCGAGCGAGAGAGAGAGAGAGAGAGAATGGAAACTGTTAAAAAGGGAAAGTTGCAGAGGGAGACATTAAAAGGCCAGACCAGGCCACGATCCGGGCGCTGTGAAAAAAAAATGGGATGGAGAGAGTGAGGGAGAAGAGATGAAAAGAGGATGAAAAAGTAGCAGTGTGAAATGAGACTTGAGAGAGAGAGGGAGTATAACAGAGAAGGTGAAAACAAATCACGGGCCAAGGGGAGGGAAAGACGCAACGAAGGGAAAAGAACAAGATGAACAGATTCAGAAAACAAAAGAATGGGAGGGACTGGCATTTGGGGAAAGGAAAAAGCTGGAGAGCGAGGGTTAGGGACGGCGAGAGATTTAACATTTCAGTCTGTGTTGCTCTTAGCCTGTAGGCCAACATTACAGAGGAGATTTGCACTATTTACAAAGCTCCCAGTGCCTTCAGGACTCCATCTACATAATGTTTAACATGCTCAACTTGGCTGCACTCTGCCCGTCAAAGGAAGACGGTGTAAGGATTTCGGGCATCAATCCCTGAGGGCTGCCAGGGTGGGGGTGGCCGAGATGCTGTAGACATAATCAGACTCAACACACAGTAATTGAATTAAAATGCTGGTAATAACACGTCCTGTACGGAACTTTTGAAAACCCTGTACTCCTAATCATTTGATTGTTTCTTGGGTTTGACTGTCTCGCTTTAACAGTCCAATGATTCGAGAGCAGCAGACCATAATGCATCATGAGTTCTCCCAGGTGTGAATTATCCATGAGCTTGTTGTCTCTGATGAGCTGATTACAGGCTTGATCGCTGCACGAGAAAAGTTAAACTCTTCTCTTGACAATTTCAATTTCATGAACTGTATCTACTACTTTTAGAGGCTTAGAGATGATGAAGTACATCAGATTTTTCTTTACAAAAACACACTCTTTCCATCTGCCTTGAAGTACAGTTGCATTACATCTGATTGATAGAACGCACTATGTGCTCTTTGAGGAGCAACAATTGCCTGAAATGTGGCTGAAATAAACCGACATCGACATCTCAGTGAGATTTGGCATCAGGCTGTGAAATGAACAACTAGAGCTGCGTCTGTTGTAGATCACAGTGGCAGCCTGGTGATTAAAGACAGTGACTCACTGAAAGAGACCGTACTCAGCGATTACCACACAACCTCATAGACTGTCTTGTTCAGCCTTCGTGGAGAGAACTTGAACCTCAAATTTGACCTTTTCCCA
>CM051692.1:16125643-16283143 GCA_028022725.1 Lycodopsis pacificus | reverse complement strand
CGCTACGTGTGTGTTTGTGGATGTGAATGTCTGTTGATAGAAAGTGTTTGTGCTTTGCTACTCTTTGTGCCACTTGTGTGTTGATGTGTTCATGTGTGCATGTGTGTGTCTTTGTGTGTCTCAGTGGTCTTCAGTCCGTGTGTGTGTGTGTGTGTGTCTGGAGGGCAGGGAGATAAAGGTGCCTGCTCTTTTTCGATAAGGACTCCCACCTCCACCTCTCTATCACTCTACTGTTAGCTCTTTCCTCTCCATCCTTCTACCGTTTCCTTTCTGTCTAAAACTGTAGCGACACCACTGTCCCTCTCTCTTTGTGTCCCTCTCTCTTTGTGTCCCTCTCTCTTTGTGTCCCTCTCTCTTTGTGTCCCTCTCTCTTTGTGTCCCTCTCTGTCATTCCTACTGTCTTTATTCTTCTATTCTGCACTTTGGATATTTCTGTTGTTGGAGGAAATGGAGATACAGTCCCCCAGGGCCCGTTTAAACATTTAACCAGAAAAAATAATAATTTACAGGCAAATTGGAAAAAAAAAAAAAAAAGAAAATGGTCCCATTTGGCAAGAGATATGCTTCCTTAAAACGTATGACCACTGCAGAAAAAACACATCTTATGATTTGTGTGTTTTATTGTAAATTACATGAAATACTGTAATTGCGTTTTGAATAATTACATTTGCATGACATCCTGACCGAACAGAATACTGTATTAGTTTTATGTATTTTTGTGCGACAAATCAGCACCTTTCTAATATTCATTTGGTTCGCTGTGCCGTAACAATTCATTTCATCCTCTATTCAAAAGGAACGTCTTGATGAGGACTGGTCACCTGTTTAAAATAATGAAACCTGCCAAGAAAGTAATCCTAGTCATAGTATACATTTTCATTCTACCTGTGGTCAATTTTGAAATGTATTTTCTTTAAACCTGCCATGGGGAGATTACGGCTCCACTAATATTAGGCCATAGTGTATGACAGTGGATGTTAAGAGAGGTCTTTTCCAACCGAGCTATTGAAGTCTGTCTTAAAAAGTACCTGCCACAGTGAAGTGCTTCACCATCTGGTTTTCTCTGCTGCTATATCACAGAAAATGGCTCTCATTACAATATTGTCACACCCTGCTGATCTCCATGAGGAAATTGTTTCTCCTTTTTCCCTCAGCGGTGAGGATCAGCTGTAGTAACAGCTGATATGGATTCATTGAGTGATCTCAGCCAGGCAGGTGGGTTTGAACCGAGGCCCTCCATTGTAGAGAAGGTCTTCCTGCTCGCCCTTCCATCCTGTTAATAATTGTAAGTCTGACATACATATAGATAATGTAGACCGGTGAGGGATTAGCCTGTAAGTGGTGCTCTGCAGGAAACCACATGGAGCCTGTGGCTCTACGCTCTGATCTCACTCTATACAATCTACTCTCTCGTTCTCACTGTGAAAGGGAAATGCAAACAATGGCTGCAGCTATTAACATAGAAGTTGTTGCCCGTGATTAACACTCTGTCGTATGTCACCGCTAGCTTCTTTTCCCTCGTTCACTTTCTCTGACTTCAGTTCACTGCCTCTTTTCTGCGTCGTGATACTTGTTCCTCCTCCCCCCTCTCTCTGTTGGACATCTGTTCGTTCTCTGCTCATCGCTGGAGGAGAGGAGGACCCCTCCATATGTACCGTCCCTCTTCTCTCCTCTGTCTCCTGCTCTACATAAAGTATTCTGTATCTTCTTCCCTCTCAGTTTGCTCACTATTTTAACTTTTATTCCTTTTCATTTATGTACCATCCCTTACACCAACCTTCAGCTTTCTCCCGCTGTGACTTTTCTCCTTTTTTTCTCCAGTATCTTATCGATGGGGTTTACATCTGTTTGTTTGTTCTTCATTATTTTGTCATCTCTCTCAAGTCCTTTCTTTCTTTCTTTCTTTCTTTCTTTCTTTCTTTCTTTCTTTCTTTCTTTCTTTCTTTCTTTCTTTCTTTCTTTCTTTCTTTCTTTCTTTCTTTCTTTCTTTCTTTCTTTCTTTCTTTCTTTCTTTCTTTCTTTCCCTGTCCTTTTCAACTGCTTCTCTCTCTCTATCTGTTCCTCTGTCTTCTCTTCTTTCGACCAGCTGGTTGTTTAAGAACTGTTTGCCATCTGATGTTCCTATGAGAGGTAATTAAAGCCTGAATCACAGACCGTGTGTGTGTGTGTGTTTGGGGGTAGAAATGGATTAATTTCATAATTTGCTCCCATCTAGCTGTAAGATGTTTGAGAGCACCCCAACTACCATCACACACCCATTCCATCAAGGGGTTTCAGGTGTCCTATCATACCTGAACTACTCACCATTCTTTCAAATGAAGTTGCTTTTAAGTCTGCACATTTCAGCACACCTCTAAATGTAAGTATATTAATCAGGAGAGACGGCGGACAAATGCTTTATATAAGATGCTGTTATGAAAGCAGCTATTTTAACCAGTTAATCCGCCATCAGGGCTTTCCGAGCTGTATCGTCTCCCACACTGACGGCAATTAGATACAAAGTTATAGATGTGAACTTTCATGTGTCAATTATGGCACCACAATACCCTCGACAGTTTAGCACCAAAGCCCTTAGAGTTATGTAAAGATGGATAAAAATGAATTCAAGGATATCGGTTGTAAATTGAAGATGTTACTGCAACCTACCTATTAAAGATCTATGCCGTGTTGCCCGCTTGGGCCAAGACACTTACACCTTGTACATCAATTTCACCGGACTACAAGCAACAGTTGAATTATTTCAAAACCATAAACACCACAAAACAAAACCAGTGTAGCAGTTAAACAGCAGAATGGCTCCAATAACTCAGCCGTAGTTACGGAAAATTGGCTTCAGGCTGAACAAACATCAGAGGCTGCATCCATTTCTTATGTATTGTTGTCGTCTATTCTTCTCTGTCTGGCTGTTTCTGTTCTTTACTGCCTCTCCTCGTCTTTATTTCTTTGAATCTCCCCATCTCTGCTGCTCTCTCTTGTCTCCCACTTGGTTTTTTTTTGGTTTGTTTTCTCAATCGCTTGTCTTTCTGTCATTAGTTCCATTTCAGCCACACCCACACAGCTCCTCTGCTCATCCATCACTCCTCGACGCTGGTTTTCTCTCAGAGAGAGAGAGAGAGAGAGAGAGAGACATTGAGTCAGATGAAGATAGAGCGAGACAATGAGTGTCTGTGTTGTTGTCTTTTGTATTTCATCTGTTTTATGGGTGTTTTGTGTTTCCTTTGATGAGTGTTTGAGGAAGAAAAACAAAGACAATTGTGTGAAGTGTGGGTTTCCCCCAGAAGGCTGCCCGATGGACTCGAAATGCAAAATTAATTTCCCTCCTTCATTATTTATTACAAGTTGACACGACTTGAACACGAGTTAACAAGCTAATACATGAGACTTCATTCTTTATTTATCCTGCAGTGGTTGAATGAGCACTTTCAGCAGAGCTGCACTTCAGATTCATCCAATTACACAAGTCCACACCTGGGAGCTGCCCAGTACAACCACAGCCTTTGACTATTCACCACGAAGCAGCCCCAGCTGAGTAACCGGGGGTTAATTGTTCTGTGAAGGGTTCATTACTGGTAATTGTTCAGGGAGGTAAAGACATTCAGGCTTTAGAAACACAACTGCAAATTGATTTAGTTTTTTTAGACACACTTATCAAATCAAGTATTATAGCTTGATACATTTATTATTTGAGCTGAACTTTAATTCAGACTGATTTATTGACTTTAGTTTTTATCAGTATTGGAGCACTATATCAATTTGCCATGTTCATGTAGAGAGAAAATTGAATTTTAAATTGTGGAAAAAAACCCTCCAAAGGTTTTAGAGCGGAGCAGAGTCCAAGAGCTTTTTTTTACTCAGACAATAATGTGCTTCACTGTCTCATCACAATACATAACCCAGTGCCCAGGATTTGTTTCTCTGCAGAAGATACCACAAACAAAATCACAATGCAGAGACCAGAGACTGTGTATGGCAGAAACCCAGGGTGGAAAGGTATCTGCACAGAGAGAGTGGGTTACACTTGTATTGCAACATTTTGATTGGGCTTTGAGTATGCATGATGATGACAATGATGCTGCTTAGAGGCTTTTTCTCACTGCAGAGAGACGAATTATTGGTCGAAACGCTATGTATTTGTGGGATTTTGGTATATAAATGTTAAAGTTTTCAGGGTGTGCAAAATAGTGGCGACTGTCAGCCGCAATTTGTCGAGCCCTAGTTGGAAACCGTTTAAAATCGATAACAATTGGCGTGCCTAGAGAGGTAAAGAAGAGAAGCTGCAGGGAAAGAAGGCGAGTGGGGAGGGGGAGAAAAAATTATATTTGGATTTAAAGTGAAAAGGAAATACAGTACAGGCTTGAATAAATAAACGTCGGGGACGGACTAAAGCAGGAGATGAGAGAAGAGCAGAGGCGAACAAAGATCTTAGTTTATCGATTGGAGGTTCCTGTATTTGTTGGCAATGTTTGAGGATTAAAACACCTTTTGTATCTACAAGGAGAGAGGGAGATAAAGCCGCCAACTCTACGGACATCATGATATGAGAGTGGGAGAGAGAAGACAGTGAAAAATGGAGAATGAGATAGGCGATAGGAATGGACATGGTCAGAGTATAGATAGATAGATAGATAGAGGAGAAACAAGGGGATGCGATGCAGCTGTCAAAGACAAAAGAAAAGAGAGAAAGAGGAAGGAAGCAGAAAGGGGTGAGATGATAATGGAGAGAGGAATTGAGGTCTTATTCACCTGTGGAGATTTAACTTTAAAGTTTTAACAGATGTATATAGCCCCTTAAACCTCATCTGCTCTACTGTGACAGTGTTTTGTGTTCCATTTGAATTCCTGTGTGCAATCTTTGCTTTTATGGCTGCTAATATGGTTGCATTCAGGGTGGAATAATATATCCCAGAAGCTCCTGAGGTGGGCAGTCCCCACACTATATTCCAGGAATGCATGATATCCAACATAGAAGAAGAGAAGACAAGGTCTTGATTGGAATATAATTGAAAAGAAATGACGAAAAATGTCATCAAAACAGGCCAGACTTTAAGCTACACAATCACAGCCTCTGACAGTAACGGATAGGCAGACTTGACTGAGGTGATGTTGATTAACAAGGTGGTGTCGAGGCTCAGTCATTGAAACAGATGGAGACGACAGGAAAATGAACTGGATTTTTCTGTCGGCCATCAGACTGCACCAGCTGGGATCCTGCTCCAACAGTGTGAACAATGGTGAGCACCATGGACAGCTCCCGCATCCCTGGTGGTCCCAGGATCAGCACCTTAGACAGCGGTCGTGACACACTTTAGTGCAGAATGTTGGAAATAATTCACCTGAGCGGCACAGGAGTGCAGGGGGGGGGGGGGGGGGGGGGGGGGGGGGGGGCTGTTATAGAGACTCATCAAATTAAATTAAATACATTTCATGTCTGAACACGGTGTTTTTTTTAGATGAGTAATGTTAATTTTTGACGCCCAGAAGCCTCCAGGAATTCTAAAAAAACACCATCCATAAAAATTGGTCCATATCAACTATAACTGTACATGCAACAGCTGTAAATTGAGTAATTAATAGTTTTTTATTTCCTTTATAGTCTTTTTCATGAATTTGATTGCGTTGTGTTTTAGAAATAATAATTAATTGTGGAATTCCTTTCAGTTGTGTTGTGAAAGCGGCTGCAATGCAATGTATACAGTTTTGAATGTACAACCGCAATTACGATCATGGACGTATTGAAGCTAATTTTAAGTGGTTTAGGGTTCAGGGTGGCATGGGACACATTATACCTTCAGATGTCTATTTGAAGTCCAACATTTCACTACCCAAAACATTTTCAATCACATTTTCAACCACATCATCCACTCTACAACGTGGAGTCCCCCAAGGTTTTATCCTGGGTCCACTTTCGTTAAATAGGCACTTATTAATTGTTAGATATGTTACTCAGATTTTCTTTTCGCAAGCTCCATAAATAGGAGCGCTACACTACATAGAACGCATCAAGGATGTTCAAATCTCCTTATGTCTCTTCCCAACCTGGGGAATGATGAGACTTGCGCTCCCAAGCTATAGAACTGCAGCATGCTTCTGTTCACTCTAGGTTATCTGTTACATGTGGACTCTTTTATACAGCAGCTGGTGAATCAACAGGCATTCAACTCTAACCTTTCTACCCCTGTTTCTGTTTCTAAAATTTGGAAGCACTCTGCGACTTACTTTGGAGGTACTTCTGCATACTCTACCTTTCCTTGCATTCTTACTGATGCGATCAGAAGCTCACATTGTCTTCTGTTTGAATTGCAACAAACTCTTCTTTTGTCTTATCGGTGTGGACTGTCGCAGATGAGCAAAATCATATCCTTTAGTCCCATCTTTGTAACGGGGTATCTCTGTGTGCCATTAAGCTGCAACACTATTAAATGCATGTCAGTTTTGCTGCTTTTGTCGAAACTCAATGATTTGTACACCATTTGCCTAAAATATCTGAACTGCAGGAGGAAGCGACTCAGACAAGGTGAGATGAAGAAGAGGATAAAGTGAGGAGAGAGCAAAGGGAAGAAGGAACGCGAGGAAAAGAAGGAAGAGAGAATGAGATTAAGTTAGAAGAAAAAAATGTAGAGATACACTCAAGAATCGTGATATTAGCCACAGGGTGAAAGTGAGGACAAGTACTTTTTCTTATACCCTTCTGTCGTTTACTTGGCAGAGCAGCTCCTCTGATTGTTCCAGTTTGGCAGTATCACTTTGTACTCAACCTCTCTTTTTCACTCCCTCTCCAAGTTAATGTGGAAAAATAAAAGAGCACTTAGTGGTTGAAATTTATGACCAGACAAGAAAACCCTTTTTTTCCTAGGTTGCATTCTGTTTCTGTGCATAGAAAGCGAGGCAGTATAAATAGTATTACACAATGCTAAATAGATATCAGTGTGTGTGTGTGTGAGTTAGAAGTTAAATATTATTTTTCCCCCAATCAAAATGAGTTCAGCTGACACAGATTACATTTCCTGAGTATCACCTGGAAGGCAAACAGTGGACTAACACTTTCTTTAGCCAGGCATGATTTTAGTGTTGGTGGTACACTGATGGAAAGAAAATGTTTTTAAAAATATCTATTGTGCTTTCGTATAATTTTGTAATTCACCTTAATGGGGCTCAAGGTGAGCTTGGCACATTCAAAATCAAGTCACACAAATGATGCCTCTTTTGATGAATTGCTCTCCTCTTTATGTACATAATTATCCCCTTTTAATAAAGAGGAATCGTGACCTAAAACCGCTCATCACAATGGCTGTGACTCTTGCCCTGGCTTCTTTCTGGTTGTTGTTGTTGTTGTGTGGTGCCATCAATTCACTTGCATGTCACATCATTTGCACTAAATTGCATTTGCAAGTCAACTGATCAAAGTCATGGTGCTAACACAAGGTGAAATGTTACCCGAGTATTTCACACTGTACTGTAGAAGATGATAGCTGCAGGACAAGAGGCTCTGTTTAACGTGTTTCACCGCAGACTCACTATATATCGCTTTGTTTTTTTATTTTTTTTTGCTGGACAGACATTTTTTTGTATACAGTATGTATGAGTGTTTGTGTGTACTTTTGACCTCTCTAGGGATTCACATGTTGTGCCTGTAATCTCAGAGGGATGGTGAGATTTTGTGTGTGTATGTGAGTACGTAGTGGAGTACCATCGCAGGGCACGCTGCTGAGGGAACAGCTGTCAAGGGAGGGGCACGGGTAATGATGGCCATGCATCACTGTGTGTGTGTGTGTGTGTGTGTGTGTGTGTGTGGTGGTTTGAAAACGGCTTCTGCTCATATACGTCATTCTTCCATGTCTGTCTGTAAGCTGCTGGGTGCCTCCAGACGTGTAGGTGTGTGTGCGTGTGTGTGTGTTTTCTAGCCTTGAGTCTGACAGTCTGTCAGAAAAGCTTTCTAATTGTGGTTAAAGATGGCAGGCCAAAGTCAGCCTAATTTATCATTCACCTAGTACACACAGAGACACTGACACACACACACACACACACACACATACACATACACACACATGCGAGACAGGTTTCTTAGCTGTTATCAGACAGTAGAGTGGTGTCTAGGTGACTTAGTTATATTAAAATGCACACTATGTATGTAAATTAGTATTTATAAATAAAATTGCAGTAGGTTTCTATTTGTTTTTGCACAGAACAAATAGAGGAGAAAGGAGGGAGACAGGGGTGGAAGAAGAGTAGGAAGAAGAGAGGTAAAAATGATGGAGTTGATAGAAAAAAAGGATGGGAAAGAGGAGGGAGTGGAGTGGAGAAAAGAAGGGACAGGAAAAGAAAGAGGGAAGAAGAAGCGTATACAGGATGGTGATTTAAAAAGGGAAACTAAGGAAGAGAACAGAAATAATGATTAAAATAAGGAAGAGGAAGAGAAAAGGTGAAAGAAGAAGAAAATCAAGAAGAGAATGGTGCAAAAATCTGACCACAAAGGAGCAGAGACCAAAGTAAAGAACAATGATGAAATGGAGGGAGAGGGAAGGAAGGAAAGGCAGCAGAAGGAGAGTAAGTGTGTTCATCTGCGTTAGCAGCCTGGCAGCCTGGAGAAGAAAAACACAGTTTCTAACCCGCTTTTTCACTCTTTCGTCCTCCCACCCTTCTTCCGTTTCACTGATTTGTCCCCTTACTTCTCTTCTGCTCCGCTTTGGGCCCGTTGCTTTGTTTGCGTGTTATGTTATGTGTTGTCATGTCTGCTTGTGTCTTTGTATTTGGAGCCTGTTCATATGTGTTTGTGTATGTATTTTGAAATGTTTTTCCTTTTCATGATGTTTTATGCATGTGTGTCTTCTCTGTGTGACTTGGATATTGACACACTGGTGGAAATGTTATGTGGAGAAAAAAGACACAATTGCGTTTTGAGTCTCACACTTTCCCTGCATCCAAATCAAATTTCAGTTTTGTGCTCATCAAATTAAATTAAATTTGAATTCCTGAATTCCTGAATTCTCTCTCACACACACACACACACACTGGAACAAACCCACACACACACACACCGGAACACATGCATAAGGTCGCTGCTACAGCCTGTGTCTGTGGGTCATCGCTGCACCGTGGGTAAAGATGAAAGGATTTTCTCACAGGAGAGTTGCTCATCCCCCGGCAGGGAACAAGAGAGAGACAGAGAGCTTCATGGAAGAGTTACATGAAAGTCCAGACGGTGTAGAGATCCACAGGCCTGTCTGCTCACCTGCTGGGGACAACTAACTAAAGACATACCCGTCTGTGTTAATCACTGCTAGCATCTTTACAGGAGACACGGAAACATGTCTTAAGGTGGCATCATCACGACACAAATGTAGCCTGCTGGCTGTGAGCTCATAATTACAGATGAGTTTTTTCCTTTTATCTAAATTGCATCATTAAAGGATAATGAAAATTGCGGCAAAGTTTAAATTGGATTCGTGAATATCCACATTGCAAAAAAACCAACGTATTTTATGGTACAACTGGTACCTAACGGCACACTGCTGTTTAAGCATTAATATCTATCAAAGAAATAGTCCCTTACAGCTGCTGTAAAACACTTAATGAGGTTCCCTCTTTGCCTAAATAACATGTTGGGTGTCATATGGACGGAAAGATAATAAAGTACTAGTTGTGTTGCCATTTTCCGTAGCAAACGTAAATCCCTCCAGAGCAGCTTTAAGATGATGAAAATAACAGTTTCACAGAATATCAGAAAAACAAGATCATTGCGCACCTTATTCAAATTCTTACAGCTGTTGAGGGATTTAACTGGCAACCTCTTATCTTCATCTCTCCATCAACATGTTGTAGATTCAATGATTAAATATGTGGACATAAAGTGAAATACGCATAAAAAAAAAAAGTGTGAACCTGCCCAGGGGAAACGGTGCAAGAGGAGGATATGACAACAGAAGGTGAACAAGAAGGAGAGAGGAGATGGTGTCAGTTATGGAGGCAATGCCCTCAGGTTGAACAGAGAGATAGACTGTGTGTGTGTGTGTGTGTGTGTGTGTGTTGAGAACATATAGGTTAAAAATGTCTGTCAACATTTTGTAGTTTTTTTGTGTATGGTTAGAGGTTAGTGCTGTAGCTGGGTTCTGTGTGTGTGTGTGTGTGGGTGATACAGGCAGCACTGTAGGGCATCACCTTGGCAGAGGTATTAAATCTTTTTCATCCTCTTCGCGAACTGTGGGGAGGACCAGGATTTACTCACACACGAACACGCTGCCTTGTAGAAGACACACACTCGCGCTGAAGCAGACATTTTGCATACTCGTATGAGACACACACACTTATTCACATGCCCAATCGCATTACTACAGTCACATGCAGAGAGACAATGTCTGACAGTCTGCTGGTTTCTGACGTAACCTGCTCCCTAAGCTGTCACTGTATCAATGAATCATCCCCTCTGACTCACTCAACCTGGCATGTGCTGCATATGCAGCTTGAGCTGGGACATTGGTATCTGTTGGAAAAATGTCTCCCTCAAATTTGAATTTTGTTCTCCTTCAGATTCTATCAAGCGGCCCCCTGGTTATTTGTGCTCATAAGCGTTGTATTAAACTGATCGACAGATGCTGGCTGCGTTTACTACGACAATAATTGTGTTGTTGTTGTTTTGTTCTTTATTAAGCTGTGAAACATTACAAGGGCTTGTCTGGCACTTGGATTAGAAACGGTGGTTTTGAAAATTGTTTTCTTTTTGAATATTATCCATTGCTCACAAGTATTATGATGCATTCTGACCCTCAAACAGTCAACACAAAATAACAACGGGTACGAGCTTTATTATGCGTAAGAATGCAGTACGAGTTGAGTTAACACAAGATGGATAACTGGCAAATAGTGTAGCAGGTTGATAGTAAATATTCCATCTGTAATGAATGCACAATGGTGTATGGAATACTGTGCATAAGGTCACATCGTCCTCCAAATTCAGGCAAAGGAAAGCTTCAGTACATTTGTTGGCCACATTTGAGGGTCTTTTTAAATTACACAGGTCTTTTCGGTCCATTATGACGTGTCCAGTCTGGAAGTTTGGCACAATGTGTCGTCCTTTTTTTATAGGTTGGTTACTCGTGCCAGCTGTTTCTTGCCTTTTCATCCTCCTGGATGCTTGTTGGGCGATGCGCCATCTTATTCATTGAAATAAGTATAGCTGCAGGATGAATGACTATGGTTTACTTTCTCACTTTGTAACATTGACGTTTTTGTTCAGAACATACGCAACTTTGTCCCTGGTGGTTCACATACTGCATGACTTCATGCTCTAGCATACACCACATGGCAGCAGCTAGTATAATATCATAAGGAATAAAATAAGGATTTGTTGCAGCTCTGAAAGTTGATATTAAGTCATTTTAAATGCATGTGGAGTCTGGCAGTTTTGTGTTGGTGAAATATACTTGAAATATGTTCCACATTCTCAAAAAAATGTCTTGGGGGAAAAAAGGCTTAGATTGGCTGTGTTTTATTTCTATGAGATATATGAACGATGAGGGAGTGTGCTCTGTGGCAGTGATGGTGCCAGGTATTTGAGACATGAGGAGGTTGCTAGTTTGAATCTATTTGGACCAAAATCCAACATAAACATGAGTCCGGTGCTACTGCGCCACAGTTAATCAAATGTTAAAAACGCAACCACAATGTTTGCTTCCCACAATGAAATGAACATGATCAACTGTGATATTGGCGCTTCTAGGAGACACACTGTGAATAAGGACGGGTCTTATTTTGATGCAAAGATCTGCACATTTGTGCAACATGGAAGTGAAAGCAGTACTCTGTTGTTTTTAAAAACATTTTTTATGTGAATTTGCAACAAACTATTTTTTCCAAAAATCAATAAATAATCATAATCCCAAAATGAATCGAAATAATTGCGGTTATCGTTTTGGCCGTTGTTAAACAGAAGCCAACACGCGCGTCAAAACTCTGTTGCCCTGACGGTATCGCTTCTTGGATTACCGAGGGTCTGTGTGTGAGTGACAGTAAGATGACATGACACCGCAAAGAAGCTTACGGCAAGATCATGTCTCATATTCACGCACATCAAGATTACTCGCGGATAGGCGTGTTATCTCTCTACTGGCAGATTGTTCTCAAGTTTTGCTGGCAGAAAAAAAAAGAGAAGCAAACATCAGAAACTTTGAAAGAAGTTTCTGTATTCCTGTCTTCCCCCTGTGTTTGCATCATTTCTATACACTGTAAATTAACCAAAATCTGTCGGCCTGGTTCAGAGGTGGTTAACTAAGGAGGTGTCACAGGTCACTGCTGCATATAACTCTATGGTGAATTAAGGGAAACGCTGAATTCCTCTCTGCCCACCTTTTATCAGCCGTTACAGAAAACAGCATCAGAGCAGTGCCTTAGATAGAAACCTGGATCCTAACTCCTGTGTAACAGTTTGCGGATGCAGTAAGGTCTCTATACTGTATATTATAAAATACTGAATATGAAAATCTGATATAAATTTGAAGAAAAGTTGTCTTCAAGGTGACAGGGGCAGTCACTTTGTTGACCCAAAGATCAGTAAGAGTGACTAAGCTTTACCCTGCTCTCATCTTAAATGTGACTTCAGCATGAATCACTGGAACTTTTCCATTTGCCTGAGTTCTTCTGAGTTTCACCATGCTTATTAAATTGTGTTTGTAGAGGCAGCCATTACAACTGCCAAGTGTACCCAACTGTGCTAATAAATGCTGGATTAAGGCTTTGGATTTAGAAGTTTACTGAGGATTCTCTGTGTCTTCTGCAAAACTTCTGTAAAACTGAGATAAAAGTGCTCAGTGTGGAAGAAAGATACGTGTATATTAATTATGTATTAATTATGCTTTGCAGAATTGTGTACTTACTTCGACCCTCATTAGCCACCACCAGAGCAACAGTATGATTAATAACACATTGAACTGAAAAACAGTGCAAAGAGTGAGCACACACACACACACACACACACACACACACACACACACACACACACACACACACACACACACACACACACACACACACACACACACACACACACAAAGCCTCAAGAGCCAACACATTGGTGGATTTTAAGGATTTGCCATGAGCTTCCTCCTCCACCTACATGCTGCTGGGTTTGTGTGTGTTTGTGTGAAGCGTGACAGCGTGCTGGTATTACTTGGACTGTACTGGAACCGAGTCGCTCTGTTGGAGAGTCCCACAGGACTGCGTGTCCTTACCAGCAGACACACACAAATGCACAAAAAACTTTTCTAGCTGTTAGAACAGCACAGCACCCCCCCCCCCCATATAACCACAACCTGCTATTTTACACTTTGACTGTATTACCTTTGGACAGAGCCAGGCTAATGGATTCCCCCTGTTCAGTCTTAATGCTAAGCTAAGCTAGCTGTGTGTAGCTTCATATTTAGCATACAGATCGAACTCTGAGCCAAAAAAGAACATGCGTATTTCCCCAAAATGTCAAACAGTTTAAATGATTGTATTTCTTGCAATAGGCAAACGCACACTACCACAGAAGTAACAGGCACTTGTTCAAACTGGGATTGTGTCGGACTGAGTAACATGAGAGGAAATGTAATTTTACCTTGTGGGAAACAGAGGCATCCTCGTGTTCTACCCGAGTCTCTACTTTGTGTCTTTGTCATATTTCCTCTCCCTATTTTGCTAAACGTTCTCTTCTTTCTCTCCACCTCCTCTTGCCCTTTTCTTTCAGTACAAGTTCTAGCATGCTAACTAGAGGGAGGGGGGGGGGGGGGGTCTCAGAGGTGATTAAGAAAACATTGGAGGTAGTTTCTACCTGCTGGGCCTCCTGCTGCTTTATCAAAGCTGCCCTTCTTGTCTTTCCTCCTTTCTTCTGTTGCTTTGTTTCTCCCCTTTCCTCTCATCTATGTTGCCTTCTGTCTTCCCCTCCACTTTTCTCATTTCCTTTTATCTCTCCCTCCCTTCAGTCCCTTTTTTCATTTGGTGTCATTTCCTCTTTTCTCGTCGTCTCCTGTCCTCTGCTTTCCTTTCATCTCTCTTCTTTTACTCATCTGCCATCATCACCTTTATTCTACCTCTCTTCCGTAATTTCCCCTCAAGCGTCCACAGTGGTTACAAAACAAGTGAAGGGGCACCGTGTGGGCCCCAGCACGTTGGGTTGCTGTTGATGCTGCGTTTTTTTTCTCGAAACCTTGAGTGCTTGAAATAATGTGAAGGTTGATGTAGTTATGGGTACTCGGGCTGTTTAGCCAGTGGAACGCATTGAGCAGAAATCACAGATGGGGCCGTGTGATTTCAGGCCTCTAATCACTGTTGTCTTGGGCAACGCTTGGCCCTTGACGCTGGGATGGCACCTGTCCAGAACGGTGTTGAAAGGGAAATGTTGACTTAGCACACATGCTTGAGATGCGCTCTGTTGAAGCTATCAGCTGATTGAATTGTACACACTTTGAATTGGGTTTAGTAAAACCTTTTTAAGCAGTTTTCCATCTTACGTGTGCTAATGTTCTGTTACTCTGCTACAGCTAGCTCTGCTGCCGTTGTAGGGGGATTTTTAGAGAGGTAACAACGCGCAGTCTGGAAGAGGAGAAAGCCAGCCAAAAACTGACTGGTCCAATGGGTCATCCCAGGAAAAGACCACCCTGAACAGAGTATCAGATATCAAATTTAAATAATCCTCACCTTTCCTGTTTAGTGCCAGTTATGTTGCAAATATAAGGAGGTGATCAAGATCATTAGGGTTGAATTCGCCATCCTCATTCAGGGCTGCCAACTCTCGCACATTGACCGTGAGATGTAAGTGACACTTTTCTCATGCTCTCATGCCACACGTCTACTTCCTCCTGCGATGAAAAACAAAGTTAGAACTGGTATCGTCTCAGACAGGAGAGAGCAGCACGGCAGTAAACAGAACGCTAAAGTCAGCCGTGGTTTCGAAAACCTGGTCAAGCCAGCCGCTGCTCGTTTATCCGTGCTGTTACGGTATGGAGCCGCCAAAAAAGACAAGTAAGACTTGCATTTCAGCAATCATTTCTCACATTTTATATACCAAAAAAAAACGTTAGCAAGGAAGTCCTAATATGAAAAAACAACAACATTTGCCATATGTTTACATTACTGATAATTTCAGTCTTCTATCAAGCAACAATGCCAAATATTCATTTTTGTCTTTGTTGGTTGGACAAAAATGAGCAATCTGATTCTACATATCTACATCTTAATCAGATATTTAAAAAGTAATTTAGATGTCAATTGGTAATGAAAATAATCATACGTTAAAGCCCTACTTTTTAGAAACATGAGAGTGACATAGCGGTGATTTACCGTAGTTTAAACAGTGAGTAACGGAAGCTGCAGAGAACAGTGACACTGACTGACAAACTCAGTGAGATGGTGGGAAGAGATTATGGGTGAAAAGGGAATGAGGTCCTGAGAGAGACGGATACGTGAATGCAAACACTGAACAACTTATCTCTAAGCAAAACAGAGATAGAGACCGAAAGACAGACTGTGGGAGAGAGACGGAATCAGATAGGTGAGGGGAAAAAAATGCCAAGACAGACCCAGATGAGAGCAGCCGGAGATATAGATATATAGATATATAGATATATCTATATATCTATATATCTATATATCTATATCTCAGTTTAAAAAGTACAGAAATATGAGATAACTGAAGACAGAGAGCTAATCAGTGAGGCATGAGGTTAATGTTTGTTTATAGGGCTGTGTGGGTGTTCTTATGTGTGTGCATGCATGTGTATGCATGTATATTTTTAGCTGTGATGATGAAGCTTAGTGCATCTGGTACCCCTAGCCCTAGGGAGGCCAAAGCTGCAACGCACACGCACGCACGCACGCACACACGCACACACACACACACACACACACACACACACACACACACACACACACACACACACACACACACACACACACACACACACACACACACACTCTGTCTTGCTTTATTTCTCACACTTTCAAAGAAACACACATGCATTCACCCAGCTTGCAGCCTACATACAATACTCACTGAGATTGATATTATCACACATGCGCAAACAATACGAGCGCTAGCTCAAAGCAGGCAGGACCACAAACACTGGTATTCATAAAGTGCTGAAGAACACACGCTGTGTCCTGGCTTCACAGAGATGAAGCTCTCTGAAGGTGGAGAAGCATCTCTTTCTTTTTACCCTTTTTATTTAGTGTTTACCTTATCTTTCTGTCTCTCCCTCTTCCTGAGAAAAGTCTTAAAGGAAACACTAAAAACTTTTCGTGGTTGGCTCTAAGGTCAACTACACCGTTAAGTGAGTCGCACGTCCGTCCTGGGTAGATCACATACTCAGCTCCTCTGCACTGACTCCAGCATACACAATGCTGAGGGATAGTTAGTGACTTAAAATGATATTGTATTTATGGAACCTTACTTATTTTACACATCAAGGCAATGAATAAAGATCAACTATACCCAAAGAGCTTGTTTACTTGTCTTTTGCAAAATGTATGCTTTTCATACTTTTTCTATGTAATGGCAACACGAGAGTTTTGCTAATGTTTGGTGCCTATGCCATGATGCTAGTAAATGCTAAGCCAGGGCAAGCAAATGGGAATCACCAAAGCTGAATGTGAAAGGCTGCAGCGCCTGTCAATCAAACAAGCAGGCCTGCAAATATATCCTTGTTTAAAATAGATAATTTTCTTAATAGAAATTCTAATTCTAGTCCCAGAATCACCACAAAATACAAAAGTATATCACCTGAAACCCGAATTAATGCCGGAGAAATGTTGTTGAGTCTGTCTTGAAAGACACATTGAGTGTTTTCCTAACTTCAGTACAGACAGCGTCAACACCACCATTGCTTTAGGGAAGAGGCCCTTCCATCGGCTTTAGCGTTCAGCCATGCGGTTGCAGTTTGGATGACGCTACACTCAGGATATGGGAAATTGTTGACATAAAGCGCCAAAGAAAAGTAGACGAACCTACCAGGGATACACGGATGTCTTTGGTATCTGTCTTGATCAGGAAAGCTTGACACTGGGGTTTTCCCTCCAGAAACCTTGGTGCATTGATTTTTAATCTGTAGAAAAACTTTATGACACCACAGTTTCTCGCCTCTGTTTCTATGCTTAGTCAGGGGAGTCTTTCCCAGTTCCTTTGCAATTCACATTATCTATAAAGTACAGGCTTCACTCCCAGAGTGCATTGCCATAAAACAGAGAAAACACACACAATACACAACATATATCCATCATGCACGCTCAACAGGATACGCCGTATTGTGCATCACATCTGTGGCAGTGATGAGAAAGAGCACTCCATCGACTGCACAGAACATTTTCGCAGTCCCTCCACAGCAGAGAAGAAATACCGTACACCGTGTCTTCCAGAATGTCTATTTCCCTGCCTCTCCCTCCTTCTGTGCCTGGTTGTCCCTCCTTCCTCTGCAGCTACTCTCAGTTTTTGCTGTTAGTGTCATCCCAATGGGGGCACTAAGAGAGAGCTGGGAGAAGGTGGTGTTGGTGGTGGAGGGAGGTGGTGTTGGTGTAAAAAGCAAACTGTCCATGAGTGGTATACACACACACACACACACACACACACACACACACACACACACACACACACACACACACACACACACACACACACACGCACACACACACACACACACACACACACACACACACACACATGCTGCTTACACTCTTTTCCCATTGTGCCGTGAGGTCGCTTGGTGTTTGAATGGAGCGCTGTTGTGACCTTCCCACTGCAGCTCTCTATCTAAAAGTCACACTGGCACTTCAAGGTGGGGAACTTTTTTGTAAGGAACCCAAAATGTAATCAAGTCGACGTGTGTTTTTGAGAAAATGTTATGACTGTGACAACATATGATCGATATGAAATCCATCCATAAGTCACTGTACACATATTTTGATAAATTGAAACATTTTATATGTTTGTAAACAATAAGCAATACCTGACCTGTAGCCTTACCGCTTCTGCATTCATCCATCCATCAATGTTGGCTTATTTACAGAACCAAAAACTGATCAAAACAATAGTCTATGGTGTTTCAGTGATCAACTTTTATTTTCAGTGAAGTACAATTTGTTGCCAAGCCAACAAACCACGTACAGACTGTGATTTGGCAATGCAAGCTCATTAAACACTCAATTCTATGGCACAACATTAACTCTCTGGGACTGATAGATGGATAAACAGCCACTTGTCGTCTCTTTTCTACTTCTCCATTCAGCCGTCCATCCATCCATTTCTATGTTCTATTTAATGTTTCTCTATGTCACAGTTTTGCATGTCTGAGTTCAGGAGACAACCTTGGGGAGTTCATGGTAACATTTTAAATAATAGATTACACATGGAAATTCACCAGTTGAATACTTGAATAACAGCAATTATTTTTGTATTGCACATTGACTGAAATGTTATGTTTAAATATGCAATTGCGGCATTAACTTATCGAATATGTGCTACATTGCATATACTTCCACAAATCTGAACAAGATAAAGCCAGTTTCATTTTGTTAACACTTAAGGGTCAAAGTTATTTTACAGAGGGATTTTTAGATCCGTAAATCAGAAAATACTGTCAACAGCATATAAAATCCATTTTCACCATGTTTTTAGAAATAAAATGTTAAATAAATCAAGCTATGAATGATATATTAACAACCGCCTCAGTAAAAACCTTCAAAATAAAGACAGGAGTATGTAAGTGCTACTGAAGTAAAGATGTCTGGCTCAGAGTTTGAGAGAAAAAAACACAAATAGACAGTGTAGTAATAATATAGTAATAGTAATATAAACATTTTGCATGTTCTCTTTCAACTAGTTTAAAAAAGTAGATATGTTATGGAAGCAAAATAGACTGAAATCTCAAAATGAACCAGTGCATGAAATGTTTCCGCCTGTAGTGTCTTATGACAGACGGCCCTCTGTAGTTTGAGCCGTGGTAGGAGGTGTCTGAATAAAGCAACCCCAGGCGGTGTAGTGGAAGTTACACAGGCATGAGTCATCACATTGGTGCACATTTCATAAAAATATTTACATTTCTAAAGTCAACGTATAGTTTCATTCATAAAATACACATTTTCACACCTCATCCTGAAAGTCTCTCTCGCTCTCGCTCTCTAATACACACTGTTTAATGAAGTAAACCTGACCTTACGCTTCTCAGATGACATCCAAGCTGTCACTGAATTAGTATTTTAGTGTGCACGTAGTGTTAACAACTTGATTGTTCAAGCTCAATCGTGCAAATTCGTTAATGAAGCCATACATATCAAGTGCAGTTACTTGTGTGTGTCTTTGTGCTTATTTACTTCCAGTTTTTTCCCTGCCTGTATCCGTGTTGCGCCACGTCCGCGTGTTCATGTTTGTCAGTCTGTCTGTTCAGATGGATGTCTCAGCTGGCAAAGCGGAGCAACATCACAGATGAGTCAGACGAGGCTGAGCTCGTTTTGACAGAGGGAGAGGGATGATGGGGGAGGAAGGGAGAGAAATTGCCGAACAGGATGCAGCCCTTAAAAGGCAATCATCAGTGATCTTTTTCTTTATGCAATAATGAGCTCTGAGGTGTCATATTAACAAAAATCCATCCTGAAAGATACTTTCAATATACTTAAATATATATATCTGCTCCAATTCTTCAGGTGGGACAGACTTTGAAGTCCTTTTCATTACACGCACATTACTAGCAGCCAGAGAAATCCCACGTCTTGCTGCACTTTGGCTCCATCCCTTTGAGATTTTTATTCTTTTCAGATGTCAGATATTGTGAAAAAATATCTGCGTAACTTCACTGAAAGATCTACAGATTTTCTTTTTTTTTTAAGTAACGCCAACTTGCTTCTGCAGCCCAATGTTTAAAAGCGGTCTCGTCTACTGCACTAATACAGGGGACCTTTACAGTGGCTACTCCAACTCAAGGACTTTCGTTTTACACAAAGGATACCAGAGTGTTTGATACATTTAAGGAACAGAATATGTGAATACATTTCGTCAAGAGTATTTGGTTGCTAAGGTCAAAGCTTTGCCTCGCTCCCATATTTAGCGGTCTTCCTATAATATTGCTGATTAATATGCCTGGTGACTGGACGTTTCGCAGGAAGTCCTTTTAATTTGTTCATCACTCATCTAGCAAATCTCTCTCCCCTTTTATTTTCTCTGTCATTCTTTTTTCTCAAACTTTGTTTCTCCCCTCACCTCCCCTCTCTCCCATCTACTTCCCTTCTCCCCGTCTTTCTCTTTTGTTTATCTTCCACTCAGTCTTTCCTCTCCTCATTTCCCAAGCTCTGTCTCCCTGTTTGCAGCTTGCCTATCTGCATGTCTGTGTATTGGCTGTGTGGGTGCGCTCCTGTCAAAACCTGCTGTGTGTGTGTGTGTGTGTGTGTGCGTGTGTGTTTGCTGTTGGGTTTTGGTGATCTTTGTGTTTGTTCTCTGTACGTATGTCAGCATGCATTTGTGTGTATGAATTCAGTGTTTGCATTTCTATCTGTGTGTCTGTACTGTGTGTGTGTTTGTGCATTTTTCTGTGTATATCTTTTGTTTGTGTGTTTTGTGTGCTTCGGCATTGTGTGTGTGTCTCTGTGTATTTTTCTTCCCTGTTTTAGTTTCCCCGATCTGTCAGCCTTCAAAGATTCTAAAATAAACAGCTTTTTCTTTCCTTTGGAGGAGAGAAAGAAAGAAGTTGGCTTGTTTGATCGATTGCTAACCCAAAGCTCAGCTTTGATTTTTTTCACGCCTAATCAATGCATCCTTACGCACACACACGCACCCATACACAGAGAGCACCGCTTTGAGATTTTCTTAGCCGCAGGTTCAGCTTTTCAAACACAGACGAGTCAAGAATGTGGCTCCAAGTGCCTCTCCCCCCCGCTCCTCACTGTTTCCTCCTCTCTGTGGTAGAACACTTTCTAAGAAGCACGTTTCAGTCTGCATAAGAGTGCTCTGCCTTTGAGTGAAGGCTTTGTAGGAAGTTATTATGTTATTTATGAATATTATTTTTCCGTAGGGGGTCTCTTGTATTTTAAATCACGCACTATCAACCTCTATGACCCCAAGAAATGAATAGATCACCATTTAAGCTGCCTTGTTACTTGAGTTAATGTGAGCACATCAGTTCTACATCACCCAGTTTATGTTTCAGATATTTCACTACACCAGCTTTTATTGTATCTCTATGAGGCCTACTATAACGTGAACATGTAGGGGGTTGTATTAACAATGCTTCACTACAGAGATCTAATTTAAAAAAAATCTGTCCACAAGACACAAGGGTGAAATTGACAACACAAAACAGCCCCTGCATGCTGGCATTGAATGTACAGTTTGTTTGCATGGTGCAGTTTCCTAATGTCATCATATCCATATTAAATAATTGGGTCAGAGGCGCTTCCACCGTGATAGATTTGTGTGTATGTGTGTGTTTGTGACACATTGGTCGTCAGATTCGTCGTGTAGTGAGTTGGCACAACATAGTCGACCCACTTGGCCCTGACAGCCCTCAGCCCAACTATATTCTAACCAAACCAAGCCATTTCTGCCTGCTCTCCAAAAATCTACGACAGCCATGTTTAACAAGGGCTGTAGTCGTTCATACGTATGCTACATGTAGCGCTCAGGGTAGGTGCATATATGCAGTCAGCAGAACACACAGAAGAGCTAACACTTAACTGTTTAAAGAGATGATATATGAATGAATGAATGAATTTTATTTATATAGCGCTTTTCACAGACAGTAATATCACAAAGTGCTTAAACAGAGCAGACATTTAAAAGCATAAAAAACACAATGTGACCCTAGGGTCAATAAATTATCTACACAGAGAAAATAAAAAAAAATTAAAAAAAATAAAATAAAATAAAATAATAAAAAATTAAATAGAATAAAAATGTAAAACATATTTTAAGAGCAGGTCTAGGACATGGGTTTACTTTTACACAAACGCCAGCCTAAACAGGTGGGTTTTAAGCTGGCTTTTAAAAGTATCCACAGTATCTGCGAGGCGCAGAGTTGCAGGCAGAGCATTCCAGAGCCTCGGGGCCACTGCCTCAAAGGCTCGGTCACCACGGGTCTTAAATCGTGTGCGTGGGACTGACAGAAGACCTCGAGCGTTTGACCTGAGAGTGCGGACGGGTGAATAGGGGCGAAGCAGATCAGCTACATAAGCCGGAGCCTGACCGTGAAGTGCTCTGTGAATGATGGTGAGAATTTTAAAGTGTATCCTAGATGCATCAGCACACATGATAATGTCATTTGAAACCCTCAGGAGAGCGGTTTCAGTAGAGTGTTGCTTACGGAACCCAGACTGGGACTTGTCATACATGTTGTGCCTCTCCAGTGCAGCAGTAAGTTGTTTGTCCACCACTTTCTCTAAAATTTTGGACAAGAAAGGTAGTTTTGATATGGGCCTGTAGTTCATGGGCAAAGCTGGATCTAAGTTAAGTTTCTTTAATATGGGCTGGATAGTGGCATGTTTGAAATAGGAAGGGACAATTCCTGTAGACAATGAGGTATTGACAATAGATGTTACTGCAGGGCCAATATCAACATTAATGAACAGTACTTGATGAATATGGCAACTGAGTTCATGTAGAACTTGTGAGTTGTGGATGCCTCAGTACACCGTGTGATGTTATCGGTAGAGATTCAGTGGTTGAAGAAATCCCTTTCTTTATATTCTGTGTGTGCTTGCTGAACTGCACTTTAGCTTCACCACAAAGAGCATCAGAAGGACTTCATTTTTGCCAACCTAGTTCCAAGGTGCAACCGTTGTTCTTGAAGTGTTGTATTGCAAGGCAGCTCTAAAATGTTTACAACTTAATGTAAAATGGGGTGGACAGAAGTGAAGCTTCATTTGAATTATGATTTCAACATGCATACAGTACAGTACATTGCATAATGCTGCAGCTTCACACAGTTGGGAAGAAAAGTTGAAGAGGAAGCGGGGGCTGACACGGGAGAGAAGCTATGGTGGGTTGTGATTCTAGTCCAGGGGGAATACCGACGCATGGGACTTTAGTTACTATCTTTAGGCACAGGAGTGTGCTGGTTGAACACCTGCTACAGTCTGGCCACATCCTAAGGAGAGGTGGTTCAGAAAACTCAGGTTGTGCTCTTTTTCTATAGCAGCTATACAAGAAACCGCCTGATAACTAGTGCTGTTGAGTTCTGCTCTATGAAGCCACATTGTTTTTCAAGTGTATAGGTGCATCATGTAGCACAGCTTCCACAGAGTTAGCTCTCTGCAGTTAACATACAGTATGTTCTGAAATTCAAATTACTTAGCTCTCCTCATCGCCATGAACAAGTGTCCAAGCTCTCACATCAAAGCAGGCAGTGAGAGGGATGCATTTTGAAACACAACAAACCTCGTGACCTTCTCTCCAGCGCTCACTTCACCGTTTGAAGCTCTCATCTGGCTCTCCGAAATCAGTCTCGCTCTCTACCTCTTTTTTTTTAGTTCTCTGATAGTGTTGCTAAACCTCTCATCCTCCCCGTCCTTGTCTGAAGCTGCCATCTCTCTTTCACTCAACTTCCTGTCTTTCAATGACCTTATCTTATGCTAGCCTTCTATCCGTCCATCCATTCATCCTGGATAGAGTTATTAAATTAATGTCTGCTCTTTGTTTATTTCTCATCATTTGAGGATGGACTTTGCTTTTGACAGGAATCCATGAACTTTCATAAACTTACAATACCCAGGAAACGTGTGTACACATCCCAGCCAGTCTGTTATCTCCTCACACATTAAAGATCTAACATGTTCAACAAAAAGTGAAAAGTTGCGGCCATGTCAGATTTGAGATAAGAATGTAAAGAGAAACGGAGACAACAGAGAGAAGCAGGATGAGGTAAAGCGTGATGGGAGGAGATGGAGAGAGGCTGATGCAACAGAAAGCCTTGTTCACGCTTTCTCTATATCTCTGAGATAATTGTGTTCAGACTTATACTCAAGTCTGACTTTGCTAAACAAGAGGCAGGGTTTCAACACAGAGGAGGAGACAAATAGATGGTAATAGGAGGATGGCAATTGTTAGAGATAAGAAAAAGAAAAAAATGCCAAGAAGATGGCAAACAGAGGGGCAGAAAATGGTGAGAGGAAGACCTGAAAGAAGAAAATATATATATGGTGGAGGGAAAAAAGGGCAACAAGAATTTAACAGGTGAGGAGGAGACCAAATGATGAAAAAGAGATGAAAGACGTGACATGAATAAATAAGAACGGCTACAATTAAATGTGGGTTTGTCAATTGAAGTCCCTGGTTAAGATGGATCAAGAAATGCTGAGCGGACGATTTTCACTCAGAGAAGGATGACGAAGGAATGAGGGCGAGAGAATGAAAAGAGTGAAAGGGGAAAAATGACAGTCAGACACCGGAAGCCAAAACCGTGAGAGGGGGAGAGTGGACAGAAAGTGAAAGAGAGGAGCAAGTGAAATTGGAGCTGGAAGAGATGGATGGGATGCTGAGAGGGGCAAAAGGGAACAGCGGAGCAAGGAGAAAGAAGAAAGATAAGAAAGATAAGAAAGATAAGAAAAAAAGGGATGGAAACAACCCCCACACCTTTAAGAGGTTGGAACTTTTTGAAACCCAGAATCTGGCAAACAAAGGCTGATCAGCTGTGCAACAGTGAGTGTGATTAAAACCCTGCAAGGACATGTGTGCAAAGAGCATATAAGGTAAAAAGGTAAATGGTCTGTACTTGTATAGCGCTTTTATAGTCTTCCAACCACTCAAAGCACTTGCACACTATACACTTCTGGTTTGAGCCATTCACACCCATTCATACACTGATGGCAGCGGCTACCATGTAAGATGCCACCTGCCCTTCAGGACTCATTCATTCAACATTCATACCCATTTATACACCGCCGGCACAGCCTGCGGCAGCAATTTGGGGTTAAGTGTCTTGCCCAAGGACACATCAACATGGACTAGCGGAGCCGGGGATCCAACCGCTATATTTGTTGAATTAATTCATGAAACTAAATGACAGATGGGGAGCAGCAGTGAAGCACCGTGATTTACAAAAGTGTTACTGTTGTGATTTGATTATGTAATCCTGTTACACGCTACACTTATTTTTGCATAGAAGCAGTTTATGGAAACACGGCACTAATTCACACTTTCTTTTGCCACCCGTTTGAAAATGTTTCTTTGCACACCATTGGGTGGCCACATGACAAAACCCAGCAGAGAGATGAGAGACAGCAAGAGAATGAGAGGCAGTAACAGAGAGGTGATGTGGGAGGTAACTCTGTCTAAATCTACTCTTGCAGAAAAATAGTTCCATCAAGAAATAAAAGAGAAGGAATAGAGAAACTGATTAAACCCATCTGAGAGAGTGAGACAGCGTGACAAGGAGTCTGTCTGAGAAATACAAGACGCTGACACAAGGAGAGAGAGAGCGAGAGATCATTGATCTGAGAGCGAAAAAAGGGACAATACAAGAGACGGACAAGTTGGGAAATAAGACCATGTAATGTGTGGAAGGTATGGACAAGGTGATCATTCAAGCATTGCCCGAGACATTATTGGATAACTGGATTCCTTAACAAGTAATAGGGCCGCTGAACGTAGAGAGAAATAGAGCAGGCAAGGCAGGGTTTCTGTAAGCCTTAGTAAATGGGAAATAGTAACATACCAAACAAAATGTTGGTATAGCTGCAAATATATTAGAGCAATTCATCTTCTCTCCGGTACAAAGCATTTGTGAGGTGGATTGAAGCTTGGATGTCACATTAAGTGTTGCTATTTCGTGCCCTTTTCTTGTCAGATTATGTCATGCACTGATTGATGTGTGAATGTGTTTGCTTCAGATCCCCTACTTGTATTTCAGCAAGAGTTTTACAGGGTTTGTGGGGAAGGCTGTGATCCTGGAACCTGTTTGGATTAGACATGGTGATCATGCAAATGAGCACCAGCAGTACAATTTCTTTCCTAAATACGTTGAAAGTAAGCTCAACAGTATTTCAGTGGTCAAGATAAACCAGTAACTTGTTTTTCCGATTTGGGCCTTCGATCATCAGTCACACAGTCCTCAATAGATGGAGTTGCGTAGTTGGCCTTGAACTGTAGATGTTCAAAAATGGAATTGTCTGAACATTTTAGCAAGCCCTCATCCATGTTGACTTAAAAGTTCTTTCCCTATCTTGGAAAAAGCAGTTGACCAAATAATCTCACCAAAAGGTCCATTCGGTATTGTGTTTCTGCTTCTGGCATCTTCAGAGCCCTGTTAACCCTGTTCATGAGAACAACTCACTGTTGTGCTTTTAGTTTAGAAGACGGCGTTCAACAGACTGGATTTTTGGCTACAGTAGATGCTATAATGTAGTTGTATTTGACTCTAATTAAACCTTCGACCAAACCAGCTGAAGTGGTATTGACTTTGTTGTGCATTACATCTGACTTCCACTCATGGGGCAACATCCAGCGACTCGCCCAGGACAGACAGGGGTGGAAGACTTTTGTTGCTGCCCTACATGCCAAGAGGCATAAAGGGAAATGATGATGACATCTGACTTCAGGCTGATGCTGCATTACTTCTAATCTTTACAAGAAGTGTTGTGGTCTCAGTGTGGAGCCTGAGTATAAGTGACTGATCACGTTCAAGCAGGCTTTGGTTGAATACAGGTAAACAGTCCGTGTGGAGAGCAAAAGAGGCGGAACACATTCCCGAAATGCCAACCCACCGGCTAACGATGATTTCTTATTTCTATGGGTTTAAAAGTAGTCTGTTACCTGGCTACTTGTGAAATAATCTGGTCTCGAGTTGCTAATCGGAACTGTAAACAATGAGCAGTGCACGGAAAAGGAAGTCTTGGCTCAGATATACGCTGACTAGACTGGAAACCCAGAAATATAGCCCCTGGCTGTCGTCAGTCCGTCAGCCGATGGGCTCTGGGATTGCATTACATCTTACTGGCAGGATTGACTGTAAACTTGGGGCCGTAAGTGTTACATCTAATTGGCGTAGACGACTGCAGGCACCTGATTTCAGTTAAGCCTGGCGTCTTTGACCAAGCATTTCTAACATTTGACCGAATGAGTCAGTGATGATGGGAGAGGAGAGTAGAGGTTTCAGATATTTGACCAAGGACACATATCTGATACCTCTCCACGCTTTACTTCAAGTTCCCTTATCTCTTTTCATGTTTTTCTTTTCCCATCTTAACTTCATCATCTTTCTGTTCCTCCTATAAATAAGGAGAGAGATGAACGGATCAGACTGATGAAGGGCAGCAATGGAAAAGAGAAGGGGACGATAAAAGCTCATGTAGAGCATGAGGCTAAACAAGAGAGGACCGGTAAATTAAAGTTGATAAAAAAGATAATGGATGGACAATAGAGGAAGGAAGGATTAGAATTCAAAGAAAATAGAGAGGTTGAATTAAGAAAGTGTAGAGAGAGGGTAAGACTGTGTATAGATGGCTACAAATAGATCCAGCTGAGCAATGTGATGAAGTTAACATAGCTGAGGAAGAGTGTGTGTGTGTGTGTGTGTGTGTGTGTGTGTGTGTGGGTGTGTGTGTGTGTGTGTGTAAAGATGGTGGGTGACAGTATGCAAGTGAGTCAGTGGTCTTTTCTTGTGTGTGCATGTCACCGTGTGTGTGTAAAGGGTGCAGGCACAGAGAGATGAGATGAGAAGCCTTTAAAAGCCATATTAAAGAGTGCCTTGAAAGCCAAGTGGCAGCTTCTATACTCCTTCATAATCTCACACACACACACACGCACACACACACACACACACACCCACACATTAAGCACGTTAGTCAGCTTTAATCACACAGCCAGCGTGAGTGTGTGCTTCCACAAGGCCGCTTAATGTTGATAATGACGCACTCTTCTACAGTAATAGATCTGTCATTCAGCACAATTAAAGGATCCCGCACGCACACTTTCAAGAACCTTCTTTTGTCCGTCTCTCCTCATAACACACACACACACACACACAGTGGAAATCCACATCAATGTGCCATTATCAAGTCATCACATTTCCAAATTGAGGAGTATGTTTGCCGTGCTGTCACATTTCCTTTAATTGGCATAGGCAAATTACACACCCTGCCCCCCCCCCCCCCCCCCCCCCCCACACACACTCACACTCACTCTTTCTCTCTGTCACTCGCACACATCCTTTTGAATCGTGAAAATGTAATGCTTGTATTAAGGATTAGGTCACAAGCAGTCACATTTCCTCCCCAGTTATAATTAAGGGTTATGTAATACATTACTGCCAAACACACTGCTAAGCTCACACACTCACAGACACACACACGTGTAGCTACAAACACACTTTCACACACATCCATCCACGTATCCACGCATGCGTCGTGCTCTTGCAGACACACATACACTTGAAAATAGGCGTGCATGTAGGAACACACACTTTGCACATGTTGAAAAGAGAGAACGGAAGTAACGCATGCTGCCGCTGGGAAAGTTCAGCTTGTGAATTATTGAGACGACGCACTGAAACAGGTGGTGACACACAGCCTTGCACACAAAACACACACGCGTATTGTGATAGTTTTGGACGTGCATCTCGGCCTTTGAACGTAAAGTAAGCCGTGTGGTAGCAGGGACAGCAGATGCTGGAATTTCACCTGCACTCATTTACTGCATGAACAACCTCATCCATAAGACACCAGGCCTAGACGTGGCAAATCAGCCAGTGTAATCCATTAGCAAAGGTTTCTAACTACTGACAGTGAAGCTCACAGTGTGTGTGTGTGTGTGCTCACAAGGCACACACACACACACACACACACACACACAAGAGCATGCTTGAGGTGACCACTTGCCATACTCTCATTACATCTGAACCATACATAGACTGAAAGATTAAATGAGGATTTTTGTGGACAAAATCCATAAGCGTCTTGATCACAATTACCTCTCAATATCAATATGTGACCTTCAGCCAGTTGCCATTAAGCAATGTTTCAAAAAAACAATTCTCTCCATCATGAATGGTGTGAGATGATATATAATATCTAGAAGCTTTACACACCAAGGGTTTGTCACATTAACGAACCAAAAATGCAAAAAAAACTCTTGAATATTTTGCCTCAAATCTATTGATAGGCAGCGATGCAAATTTGTGACAGTTGCAGGAATTGTTCAAGAAAAGGTTCCAATAGATTCGTGCAAGCAGAGAACCAACTACTGGGATCCTGTTGACCGAGAGCAGCGTCTGACAGTCTTTCTTAGGTAAATTGTTGTGTAGCCGAAGCTAATGTAAGCTATTTTATAGAGTTTCCTCAGATTCCTCAGTGTACTGTGTATGTCTGGGGCTTTTATTGTGAAAGTTTAGAATGGAAGGAGTGGATCTGCTATACGCTGCCTTTGTCAAGGTTGAAAGGAATGAGTTTTCAGTCTTGGTTCGGACTATGGAGCCTGTGTTGTTGTAGACTAATGTACATTTTGAATATGTTTGTTTCACACAGCGGGATGGGTTGATGCCTTTACTCTGTCTATCTTACTCCATGGGATTTTGGATTTTAGAGAAGTTTTCAAATTGTTCATGCACACTAGTATTAGCACATCAGCAACTAATTCATGCTGAGAGCTCAAACCACTGACATTTGAAACAAAAAAGTGAAAAGATGCAGACATTATTAATCCAAGCCAGACCCTGTGGTATAGCAGTTGTGGGCTGTAATGTTTTCAAACAAAAATATTTAGAATTTCTCCAACTTTCATCCAAAATCTGACTCTGAAATCACCGAACATATTAATGAGATAGACAACCCCCACCCTTTTTATTACACAGGGAACTATGAGGGAGGAGTAAGAGATAAATAGAAAGACTGGACAGGGAGATGAATGGATGACTCGGCTTTCAGCCATCGGCTGAGGGAGACAGACATGAGGGCGGTCTGGGGAAGAGAGGTGGATGAACAAATGGGATTTCAGTCTATTTCCAAGCCATGGGAATATGGAGGAAAGAAAAAAGAAGATGGACTGAGACAGACATTGGTAGATAGTTTTTGCCTAGTTCAAACTATGGCAATGAGAGAGAGAGAGAGAGAGAGAGAGAGAGAGAGAGAGAGAGAGAATGATGGATATGGATAGATGGATGATAATGGGATTTCTGTCTATTTGTAAGCCAAGGGACTAAGCTTCATGTTTGTTGTGTACTGACTGACTGAAAGCTGCTTAAAGTGCATACACTGTGCTAAGCCGAATGTCACATTAGTTATTTACAGTAAGCCTGCACATTACTGGGCCACTGCGTGTTAACATGTAGTCTGTGAGTAAAGGAATGTTAGTGGCTCTCCTATATCTCATGCACAATAGATACACTTTAACAGTTTCCATCTTGCCAGTTCTACTGCCGTTTCTAATATTGAATACGTCTTCTTGAAAACTATCTTTAAAACAACAGTATACCTCACAGACATACATTTATCTACCTGGATGTGTGAACAATTTTATTACTGCCAGCATTTTTCTCTGTATTTCAAGCTCTCTGCATTTGTGCCCACTACGTGAAGAGCATTTATCAGAATTGTTAAAATTGCAGGTGCTAGCCTCTACTTTCTTGTCATTTTTCTGCTTAAGAACTGGTTTGTATAACTCACCATTCACAGGCAACTGAAACAATGACAAATATATTGGTCTATGGCAGGTTGTGAAGTAGTCATGAAATGCATATGGACACGAATTGTCCCTCAGGATGACAACAATGCCAACGGAAAGTCAATTAGGGTCCTTTTTTTTGTGGTGGATACACAAATTCAGTGCACACACGTGGTCAGAGCTAGTGATGTAGTATTACATATCGACAAAGATCACTTCTGGTTGGCAGGATGGGGAAAAAAATGAAGACAATTTGTGTCCCTGTTTACGAAACCAATAATTTGCATTTTTTGACGATTTTACAAACTCCAGTGAGACTGTCGATCTATTGCTAAAGCAACTATCCAATTTCCCTTTTCACAATGGCGTCAGCTCTTTGATCACGGAGGAAGTTGCAGCAGATCCTGTGGACTGGTAGATATTTGTCGGACAACCCTTTGGCCACATACTTGCTAGACTGGCTGTTTCTTTCTCTAAAAGATATCCCATCTGCGTGGTAAATGCATACACTGAAGCTAATAAGCAGTACGTTTGGGTATGAATCACAGCAGGGAGAATTTGGGCCACGAAAGTCTATAACAGTCTCCTTCTATCTGCTGTAGTGCTCAGGTTTTGGAGGTTAAAGCATAACTCTTCCAATTATTTTTTCTCCTAAGGTGTGGAATGAAACTTTATTTTGATTGTCAGTGACTTTCCAGTTGCTCTACATCTAAACTCTTTCCTTCACCCTCACCATATGTTCAGAAAGAGACCAGAGAGTATATCATATACTGCAGGAGTTAATAGTTGAACGTCTCTGTGTCCTCTGTTGCTGACTGTCCATAGATTTTGTGTGTGTCCTGACAGCCCTAGCCTGTGAGGTCACTGGCAAGGCTAAGAGGTGTTTTACACAAACGCACGCATGCACGCACACACAAGCACTTTTTGTGTGTGCGCTCTTGCGCATGTGGTGTTTCGAGGTCAAAAGTTAGAGGACAGCCAATATCAACTCTCCAGGAAGCCAGAAGGACCACTGATCCAGAGATGGAGAAAAAGAGAGGGTAAACTGTTTTACAAACCTTTAGTTTCATGGGGCTTCTATGACCAAGATGAAAGAGTAATAACGTGTATCTGTCTTATTACCATCATAGAACACAGATATCTCCACAGCTGTAGCTTCTGAAGACCATCCTTTATACATTTATGCAACTTTTATTTGTCCTTCCAGCATAACATCTACTTTAATAGGTGATGTGAGTTCACCAGTTACACACACACACACACACACACACACACACACACACACACACACACACACACACACACACACACACACACACACACACACACACACTCTTACACGGTTTAGTTCTTTCAATCTTAAATCAGTTCGTTTTCAGTTCATGTGAAGGACAGGAAAAAGGACAGAGACTACTGCCCCAGTCTCTGGATCCCTCTCTCTACAAAAGGGAAATAAATTGCTTTTGAATCATTTAGCAGAAACAATGGCTAACCTTCCTTTTCTCTCCCTCGTCTCTCAGATCCTTACTGTTAATAATTAAGCAGTATCTGTGCGTGTCGGGGGGAGTATACAGTATATCTGTCTCTGTGAGTTTGAGTGTGTCTTGTGGAGAGCTCTCTTACTCTCACTGATCTAGGTATGAAGCACATTTCAAGTGTTGTTTTTGCAGTGTGTCTGTTCAGTGGGTCTGTAGGAAACATTTGAGCGCTGGCCTAATGTCGCCTGGTGTTGCATTAGCTAAAGTCACTGAAAAATAAGTCAGTGACGTCCAAAATCTGACTCAAATGTACAAGCAAAGTGGTTTGAACACAAAGAAACCTCAATAGGTTGATGGCCTAATAGTTTTAAACAAGGGAAAATATATCCGGCCTGTCTTGAGCCAGAGTTTTATCACTTTATACTCTCCCTCTCACACACACACACACGCACGCACGCACGCACACACACACACACCTAGGCTTTTATTTTCTGCCTGCTTATCTACAATTACCTTAATTAATGGTAGCTGGTTTCCTGTATCTGAGTCCTCAGGGCTCTTAGCCAATCAGGAATTGTGTTGCTTCCTCGTAATATTTGATGACGTGACAACACAAAGTGTATTTAGGCTACTGTCTCTGTGAATATGTGTGTGATCTTTACATTATGCATACTGTATATCTACCTGTCCTTAGTGTGACTTTGTGCGTAGGCGTGACTGCGTGTGTTGTTGTGACACCATCTGATCGGCATTTGCATTTGTTTGCACCTGTGTGCAAGACTGTGTTTCTGTGCATGTGTTTGTATCCTGTGTGAGAGAGAGAGAGTGTGTGTGCGTGTGTGTGTGTGAGAGTGTGAGAGAGAGAGTGTCCTTTTGTATGCGCGTGAGCGTGCGTGAAAGGAAAGGTAGGATTACCAGCTTGTTGTAGCGAGATAGGGTAGGATTACCAGGATAAATAAACAGGGGGAGGAGGAGAGTGAAGGCAGGAGGTGTGACAGGAGCTGAGACAGAGAAACAAAGAGGGAGATGGTGTGACAGTGAGTGGGAGGAAGTAAAGTTGAAAAGGAGAGGTGGGGAGGCAGTTTGAGGTTAGAGACAAGGAGGGATTGTAAGGGAAAGGGAGAAGGAAAGGAAAGGTACATGCAGTATGTGGCCATTGCAGGTATTGGGGATGCTGCAAGATAAAAAACAGTGATGCAGTGATGACCACTTCAGAAAGAAATTGGACCGAAAGTCAGATAAAGACTGAGGAAGAGCTCCTGTTGTGTTCTTTCGGCCGATATGCTCTAGAGGTGTGTAGTGTCTAGTGTCGAGCACTTGTTTAATGGACTCCATGTAACAAAGATTCAGCTGTTTCTTTGGATTTGATTCTCAGTGATTACAGAAGGTTTATATCGCACTTTCAAAGTCCCTTTTGGGCCCTTTTTATTTAGTTTGAGCGACGACAAAATAGTGGAGTGTAGCATTGCTCCCTCCTCCTCTCTCATGAAACAAAACAGGGGAGAGGAAGTGGTGCTTGTACACCAACCCTGGACATCCACAAAGCAGTGGGTGCACATTAAACAAGTCAACCGTGGTTTGCTTAAAAAACACAATGTTCTTCCAAATGAATTCTAATGTTGCTTTTAACATCACAGTTTGTGGAAAGAAAGAAAATGCTAAAACCACCAAATTAACTCTCATCTTGAATCCCTTCCTGAATTTCCTAAATCAATAACTATAAATCCAATAATACGCCATCAACACATGTACACTGCCCTAAATTCAGAATAATGGCCCGATTGAGACCGACCACCCTTGAATATCATATTCTGTGTTGTTATGTAGAAATATCTCTTAAAGTAAAGGAGGAGACAGGAGGGAGAGATCTAAAGCCAGTGTGTGTTGACAGTTGTCTGTCTGGATGCTGCAAAAGGTTAATCTAGTTGTACAGATATATCAAACCCGATAGAAGCTCTGCTCTAGGGAGACATATGGATAACAAAATGACATATGACATATCTACCACTCTGCTTGTGTCTCTTCTTCTCTGAGCAGCACCACATATTTTCCATTGCTATACACAGTGTCTCTCTCCTCTCTAGTTAAATAGGCTAATTGGAAATTATAGCACTGTTTCTTTATTTTTGGCTGATTTGATTTGTGATGTTATTAACATGGCTTAGAGCTGGCAAATAGTAAGAATTGTGATTTGGTACTTGTGTGTCTGTGTGGTTCTCCTCTGGCCCAGATCAGCTTGTTGCAGAAATGCTTTATTGTCAACTGTCCTGCAACGGTGTGCAATGCTTCAAAGCGTCGAGGAAAGATCATCAACGTAAAGCATCTAGTCTGAAGTGAACAATCCAAACCTCTGTGGAATTATCATGTGAATCGGCGTAACCCAAACTTAGATCATTAATATGGCTGCCGCATTATGAATGGATACATTGTCTGATTGTAGCTGATGTCCTAAAAGAAAGCAGACAAAAGAGAAGAACCCAGCGACCACAAGTGCACCAAAACTTGCCATGTTGACATTCGCCTTTACCCCGATTTACATCACTTTTCTATCATACAGTGTTGGCCGGGTTGGAACTGTTGAGTCCTGTTATCAGCAGACAGTTACAGTTTGGGGGTTATTTGCATTGCTCAAGGCCACCTTGATGGTCAAAGTTTGTTCGAGTAGTGTTTAGTTTTTTTTGCATTTTCCAATTACACCACGTTGCCCTTCACTTACTCTAACTCCCCAGTCATGACGTTTAGAAGTTTACAGACATACTCCCAACTTCAGGTATGAATTTTGTTGGAAAGAAATATGACATTATTGAAATAAGATGGTGGGAGGCGGGGGGGCTTTGGGTTATTAATGTTTGTTTACATTTTGCTGCGAACTGCCATCGGAGTGAAATGAATGCTGAGTGAGGCAATAAAGGTGGAGACGGCTGGTTTCCTGAGCATTATGTTAATCAGACATCACTTATACATTCATCCCACTGCCACTGTCTGCTGAATGTCACCCCCCAACACACGCATACACACACACACACACATAAACCTACACACACACACACACACACACAGGCATACAAATATAACATATATAACAGAACGTAGCCACATGTATCTCTTTACTGTACGTCAATCTTTTTCTCTGTCGCTGTTGGACCTTTTAATGATAAAAATGTTTTTGAATGTCAATCCATTGAACCAATAAGTGTTCCAGTTACTGAAAACCACAAAACCTATTGGCTGCTTAACCAATCAGTATCCAGACCACGATTTGATCATTTCAAAATAAAGCACCTTTTCCTCCAAATGCTCTGCAATAGTGCAGCATCGGTGTGTCAAAGTGTCAAACACATGTGGTTACGTCTGTGTGTGAGAATTATTAAGTTAGTGTCACTAATGCTCCCCCCCCCCCCCCCCCCCCCCCCCACAGACACACTAACTTACACTAATACCCAAGCAGCTGTTACTTGTATGTGACATCATCACACCAGCAGGTGAGACACAGAAGTGACAAGAGAGAGTGATCTCTGTCGCGCACCAGCAAAGGTGAGATCCCAGAAAGTGCAAAGTGTGATTGAAATGTGTGCTTTGTGCGTGCATGAGCGGTTGTGAGTGTGTGTGTGTGTGTGTGTGTGTGTGTGTGTGTGTGCGTATGTTTGCACATTTATCTGCGGATGTGTCTGTTTGCGTGAGTGGCAACTTCGCCTTTTTTTTTTTAGATAAGGACGTCTTCAGATTTTCGCAGCAGTTTTTCTGATGTGTGTGATGGTGTTTGGATACATTCGTCATTTCGCTGCTCCTCTGTGTGAGACTGTTTGATTTCTTTGCATTAAAGAACCATCAAGATTGTACTGTATCATGTTTTTGGCACATCTCACCATTTAAAAAAAAAATCAGTATTCATAAAAGAGGACCTGAAGAGATGCATTATTTTATTCAACAACACCTCGTAAACAATCCCACGTTTTCACCACCACATCACCATTACACCAAGTTCATTGTTTCCACTTGGAAATGGTTGTTAGAATATAAGTACAGCTACATATGTAGGGGTTGTTCACATGTCACATGCTATGCTGCTTTCATCCTTTCATCGAAGTGGTTGCGGTATTGTCATGCCTGCCGTTCCTAAGCAACCAAATCCACACGCTGATATAACTATGATGATGAAGTTGCGGTAATTTAGCAGTAAGCCTCACTTACTGCAACCAACAGCAGTCAAAACAAAGAGGAATGCATTTCAAGCACTACAAATCTCGCCCAGTAGCTTTACTGCTCGATTAGTCTGTGTCAGTTAGGCTGACCTTTCATCCGAATGTTGTCTCCTCCATATATTTACCCAAGATGGATATTGCGCTGCAGCGGTCCCAAAGTTTAATGATTTTAATCTCGGGGCGCGGCCACCACGCCCTGAAAAATAGACGCTTGGAACCCTTGCGCGCTACGACAGCGCCACTCAAGCTCTCCGCACCCATACATCGACAAAAAAACCCCTAAAAACTCGGCATGTTAACGGCCCATCAGTCCATCATGTTGTCTATACTGAAACTTAGGTTATTTGTAAATGTCTTCCTGAAAAAGAAACCTTTCGTTGTTTTGAGATAACGTGCAGCATAGCCGTGTGTGTGTGTGTGTGTGTGTGTGTTTGCGCACGCATATGCCCGGTGCTTTTCAGATTTAAAAAAATGAATAATAAACTTCTGTACACCCGCAGAATGTAAGAACATTAGAGATGCCCATAACTGATTTAGAGTCTTCGTAAAATTACAAAATGTCATCATAAGTCTCTTATTTGTCAGCGGTTTCCATAAACGTCAATATTATAATGTGCTCGCAACACCTCTTGTTTATCACACGTAAGTCTTAGAGCTTCAAACCATTTGGACTCTTTCACATATTGACATCCATTACCCATAATCACACTGAACACTGTTTTTGGCACGATAGCTTCTGTAAGGTTACCCCACAAAGTGGAGTTGCGCTTTATTGGAACGTTCTCATTAATCACATTGTTCAGACAAAACTCTTTAATGATCTGAACAGTGTTGAGGTCAAAAGATTTTGCCGTGGCTCAGTCAACACGCCGTGCCTCACTGCTGTAACAATGAAGGAACCCTGTGTTTGTTTATGGGCTTGTTTTCTGTGTGTGGGACTTTATGTGCATTAATGTAAATGTGTGTGTGTGTGTGTGTGTGTGTGTGTGTGTGTGTGTGCTGACTACAGTAAAGTACAAGTGGCACCCCATCCTTCACACTGACCCCCATCCACCCCCCAGCACAGAGACACACACACACACACCTCTGTGAAAGCACCAACTGTCCCTATAATGAAGTTTAATGACCGTGATGCTTGGCCAACACCAAGAGGAGGAGGAGGCGTTGGAAGAAGGTACAACCACATTACCTGCCCGAGACTCAGGAATAGTTGTTTATATAAGAGAAAAAACAAGGTTTACGAACTGCACCGTTTCATGTAACTCTCTCTCTCCGCCTACACTTACACACAAGTGCATGTCAGCATATGGAAGTCACAAATTGAAGTAGAAGTTGATGAGATCATCTAAAAGGAACAGCTACATATACCAAAAAGTTTATTCAAGCACTTTACAAAACATATTGAAGTCATTTACCAATTAAAATGTTCTTTGAGCTCATGTACGTCTGATCCTACAGAGCTTTACATCTTTGTTACGTCTCATCCTATCATTTTAACTCCACCATCATTCTAAGCAATGGGCCAAAGAGTCCCTCCCCCTAGGCATGAGGCTGCACAGTCAGCATTTCAGAAAACCAAAGTGCACCAACAACAATATGTTAGTGAGCTCAATTACTGAGAGATGAGCCACACAATGGGGAGCCTGCTGTTTCTGCACTGTGGACACAGGAGAGAAGGGGAGAGGGGAGGTTAAAGACACCCTTGAAGTAGAATCAAGCCACAATTCACAGTGATGCTAATTAAATGAGCCTCGATTAGCAGCTTAGATCATGCTCAAAGGTTTATGTTCAGTTGTCTCAGTAATAATAAAAGCCCTTGTGTTAGGATGTACTCGGCCTTGAGAGTATGCTTTGCAAAAAAACGGAATTGTCGGTGAGAGAAAAAAACGCTGCAATAAATAACAAGAAGATTGTGAATAAACCGTAAAAGTGCAAATACATGCGAAGATTAAAACAAGCCAGAACACCGAGAACTGGCTAGATTAATGCATTGCTTAAGACGAAGAAATCTGAGTCCGAAATGCCACCAGTGGAGCAGCAACAAGCTGCAGTCGAGTGGCTGAAAAGAAATCATGGAAAATAGTGAAATTGGCTCCAGGCTCTCTTTTAGAGAAGGGACAGCAAAGGCTGCACCTATTTCTTATGTGTCTGCCAGTGACAGGCAACAGAGGTCACCATTTGTATTCCGCTCCATGATGTCCTGAATTTATGCTTGGTATGAATTCTTTATCAGTGTGTGTGTGTGTGTGTGTGTGTATAAGTCAATCGGTCAAAATGATTGACGTATGACGACGGGTAGCAGCGATGATGATGGATGAATTAGTCAACTGAGAGACTGTTAACTCATTTCTGTCAAACTGGGCGGCATTCAAAAATTTGAGAAGATAAAAGAAAGTATTGAAATTATTATGATGTATGCAAAATATGTGTTAGCAAAAGGCCCATGTGAGAGAATTTCCTCTTACTGAAGAGAGGTTGAGGAGAAAAAAAAAATCTTTGGCACTGCTCGCTGATTTGATCAGTATGTGTCAGCGTGTTGTAGCCTGAGGGACAGGGACAATGACAGAGAGTCCTGAGTTGCTATGAAACACTGTTGTTTTAATTATTAATAATTATGACAACCAAGTTTTTTGGCCAGATTCAATTAATCATTCAGTGTGTGATGTACACTGTAAACCGAAATCCAACTTGGTGAATTTCAGTTTATTATGATTTGAGGAAGTCAGAGGTGGAGATGTGGAGAACAGGTGTTATAGCAGCAAGACAGAGGGGGGCAGTGGTAAAGGGAATCTTCCATTGTGCCTCTCTGCTCCTCCTTTCTCCTGTCGTGGGTAGAGGCTGCTTGTCTTTCACCTTTCGAATGAGGCCAGGTTGAACTCTTGAGTACCACTGTGGGTGTGTACTGCTACTCTTTATGCAGTCCACTGCTCTCATCAGTGTCGGCACATCTTTTGTTTTCCCTTTGTTTTATTATTTCTGTATGCAGCGGATGCTCCTGTTTTGCAAAGCATCAAGCAGGAAACCTATTTTTCTCTGAAAAACCCCATCCCACCACTGTTGCCTAATGCCACTATCTTCCTTTATTCCTCTCTTTTTGCCGTCATTTGTATCCATTTTACATTTGTCGCTTCTCAAACGGGGATCTCACGTCCTTGCCTACAGAGCCCAGTCTTTAAGCAGCCACTTACACTGTTGCATCGCCGCACACGCTACCTTCAAATGAGGTTTGGCTGCCTGCCAAAGTCCCTCGTTGAATGGGCGGACTTATTTACGACCACATCTCGCCAGCCCTCTGGTGGGTGTTAGCTCCCAACCTTGATGGGCTGATTAACATCGCAAAGGTGCTGCAATAGGATCCAAAACCTGTATAATAAGTGTGTCATATTTGTGTGTTTCACCTAATATTTCATCCAATTACATGCTCACAAGCTGTTTTTGCTTCGTGTTCATTGAATCAAAACCTCTCATGCCGAAAGGGAAACTATATTGTATTCCAGGCCTGAGTTTAGCGAAATCACCTAATACAACACAATAAATGAAAAAGAAAGCCACAATATAAACACTTAACAAATCACAACACCATGGGAACATGCATCTCTTCTTGAGATCAGAAGCCTTGTCAAGTGGTTGTTACAGCTCAAAGTAGTTCATCATTCGTGAAACTTAAGTCGTTGTAGTGTCATAGTTGGCATTATTTTATGAATTAGAAATCTAATAGCAGTGTGGATGAATGAGTCCTTGATTCTCTTACTTATTCTTTAGTGAGGCACCGAATCAGCCAACACCTCAAAACTATATCCACGTTTAAATAACAGTACTGTCTTAAACCATTCTAAAAGGTTTTGTTTTGATGGATGAATTTTCCTACAGTGCAGACAGCCTCTGGTTTCAGTTAATGTCAGCACATGAAAAACAACTGGCTACGTTTTTTAACGTATTTGAGATAGATAATCTGATTTTTATCGGGGAAATGTAGACTTGGGAGTCTGTATTTCCCCCATGTTTTTAGTCTGAATGACAAATGGGGCCAACATTTTTTGAAATTGGTCCAGTATTGAGGGAGAACGCTGCAGACGCCAGCTGCTACATGCTCGGGACAATTCTTCACCGTCAATGTACGTTCACTAAAAGTGCTTGTTTTTGCCAAAAACAGGCTCAGATTGTTATAAGTGACTGAAAACATTATGAAAAGGACCCTATTTAAAAAAAAAAGGTTTTTCTTAACCTTTCACTTGACGTGAATTGGTTGTCATTGTGTCACGTGACTTGTTGTTGGAAGTCAGCGGTGGGAACCTGTGTGTGTGTGTGTGTGTGTGTGTGTGTGTGTGTGTGTGTGTGTGTGTGTGTGTGTGTGTGTGTGTGTGTGTGTGTGTGTGTGTGTGTGTGTGAGTTGGGGAGAGGAGTGCCGGTGTTGTCATAGTTTGTTGTGTTGGAGTACAGAAAGTGTAGCTTTGGGAATGTTCACACTGAGGAAAGAAGTGGCCCACAAATCACATGGAATCTGCTCTATTCAACCCTGATTTGGGCCACTTTGATATGTGGTCCTAATTAAATTACATACAGGTCCGATTTTTTTTGCAATGCAGTTTCAGTCTAACCAGTCATCACAGAATTAGTGACTTTCACTCTAGAAAACCACTCGTCACAGTTCTGTGCTGACAGGAGTCACTCGGTGAATACGAACACAGAGGGGCAGTGATCGTCTGCTCGCCTGTAAGAGCTGATTTCAGTGATGTCTTTGTTGTGCTTCTTTTGCGCATGCGTCAGTTCAGGATATTGACCTACCAAATACACATAAATCATATTATCATGACATTTATGATTGCTTAATCTTTGCCTTTAAGGTTTGTAAGATATGCACAACAAGCTAAGTTGCTGTCAGCAACAAAGTATGCCCGTTTTTTTTGTCCATTAAAAAGGTTAAAATGGGCCAATCACAGGCGGGGCCCCGTACTCCCGCGCTCGGTCTCTCACAGCCGGCCCTGAAATAACTTGTGACCTTATCTGAAGTTCCCGCAACACTGTAATTGCTCTCCTTCCAACTACAAATGTTCTGTTTCGTATTTAAATGTTCGACCTCAGAATTTAAATCTGATGTTCATTTTATGGTGTTTCTGCTGAATAGGATTATTATGAGAAATACTGAGATCAGAGGGATTGGGTGAGGTGGACGAGGCGGAGGGAAAGAGACATGGCTTCAGAGAGTGGATGGTCTAAAAGACAGACGGTTGAGAGATCCATAGAAAGTCAAATCGTGTTGTTGATGGCCACATTATGCCCAATTTGACTGGACTCATTAAACTGTTTGTCTGTTTTCTCAAATGGTTGTTAATTTATTCCTTTTTAATGGTTTTATTTTTATTTTGTATCTGATATTAAAGGAAAGACAGTTATCTCTACTCATGTCACTAAGCTGCATCTCCAGTACGGTTTGATACATTATCATGTGTTGTTCATGTACGGTACGCACGAGAAGGTCATATTACTCATGTTACTTAAACTGAAGTGAATCATGACAATTCTCTCTCAGAACATCTTCATATTGTGCCCTTTTTTCCAAACTGATATCTTCAATTTTTCATTTGCCCTTATACAACTTTTGAATTCATAATTATGAAAGTGACCTTTCCCTCCCAAAGCTGAGACTCACATCTTGTCACACTTACACACATGCACAAAAACACACATTTACGCTGCCAATCATTCAGCTAATTATTACTGCCATTTTGTCATTTACACACATATATGCACACACACACACACACACACACACACACACACACACACACACACACACACACACACACACACACACACACACACACACACACACACACACACACACACACACACACACACACACACACACACGCTGAGAAGAAGAAACAAATAATGTGTGAGAAAATGTATCATTGAAACATAAAAAGGCAGACCTTGAATTTAAAATGTGATGGACTCAACGACAGAAAGAGACAGATGATCAACACGAGCGGGCTAATCTGAAATGTTAGTTCACACCTCTGCATTAAGAACTCGCGCATTGACGCAGCTGTGTGTTTGATAGATGACCTAAGGGGAGGCGATGGTGAAGACTGAAGTGTGCAAATGCAACAGTGTGTGAGTGCGTTTGTGTGCATGATCTGTCAATGACAGGAATGGAAGATCAAAGGTGTGTGTGTGATATGACCTGACATTCACTGACACCCTCCCGTAGCACACGTGCTTACAAAATATCAAAGTTGAACAAGGGCACTATTAGCACAAATGATTTTCACCCAAATGTCAAGAATCTGTCAATAAGAAGCAGTTTGAGGTTTAAAATGTCTTTGAGTGGGTGCGTGTCCGTGTGGACGGTGGGAGTGTGTTTCAGATGCAGAGATAAAAATACCTGCACTTGTCAGACTTAATTAAGTTTGTCCTCATGTGGCCTCTGCAGCGATCGATGGCAATAAGACAGAGAATGACTGATAAACAGGGAGTGAGAGACTGTTGACAGCAGAGGGAAGTGAGACGGAGGGGGACCAGTGAAGAGCGGAAGACCGATAAAGAGTCTCAGATAAACAGAACCCGAAGACGCCAGACAAACTGAGCATTACAAGAAGTGATGCAGATACAGACCGAAGGGGGAGAGACAGAGCGAGAGGTGCTCGTCAACTGTGTGATAATCCTCCTCTTATTAGTACATCAGATGAATTAACTGTCGAACATTAATCAGATTGGCCGAGCCAGATTAGAGTTGTAAACAGATTAGACGAGGATTACGTGGCAGGCTGTACAATGGTAAGAAGATGTGAATGCATTCTATTGAGCTGGATTGTCTGGTCTCATCATTAGGCTCGTCTAATCTGTCTTAATCAAAACCTGGGAATCATTTCTAAAAGACCTGCATGAGTTGCTGTACGTATGCCGTTCATGAATTATACATTTCACCATGCCACTGAAAATGCGCAATTTTGATCAGCTGGCACTTGTGGATTTTATTCTACGAACCAACTTTCGACCCTCAACCCAGTCGCCAGAAGAAAGACGTTGGATTTCTGCAAACCGTTGATACGTTGAATGTCGAGGTTTTTGCCAGAAACATGCAAAGCGTGAAACATTTGCTAAAGTGTCGGCAAGAAAACTAGTAAAAAAGTCATGGTTTGGATTAGTGAAGTATCATTGTAAGAACTATAAAAACAATACAAGTTTAAACTCAATGTTTACTTTTGGTTTCACATGGGAAACAATGCGATCTCCTGGAAGTCTTACCTATCAACCACCTCCCCCACCCGACCTTTGTGGACTTTCTCACAATTCATAATTGTAGCCATACTTTGAAAAATAGCACGGCCACATTTAACGTATCAGTGGTTTGCAGGAACGAAAACATTTTTGTATACAGAATGCACAATAACAAACCATATAATTGCCCTAAAATCAAATAGAAACAACTAGTTCTTAGTCATAGTGTTTAACAAATTGGTTAAAACAAAAATAATTGCAGATTGCTGCTGGAACATCTTTTATTATAAAGCAGCTTCAGCCATGTCAACACAATAAATACATCTTCTTCCACCTTTGAAAATAAAAACCCAGTGGCGGCATTTTGTCTGAGTGGAAATCAATAGACTGCAATTAGATGGTCAATGTCGAATGCTATGCACTGTAACAGGATGTAACATCATTGATGTATTTACTTTAAAGGTAACCCGTGTAGCTTAATTAAGTTTTGCACCAAACTGCATTATTTGTATCCTCACGGGCCGGCGTATATACTGGATATGCATTGAATGTTTGTGGTTTCAAGAATACTTAAAGAAACTCATCTAATCCATATTTTCCACCATTTCCTCTCCTCTCCTCACCTCTCCTCTCCTCTAATAACGACTTGGTTCCTATTGGTCAGTTGACGCTCTGAGTCCTTCAGCCCCTTTAAAAGCAGCTTTTACTTTGGCTGCCTGGCTGTGGACTACTGGAGGATAGAATTAAAAGGCATCAAGGCCCAATAGATTTATCCTTTCCTCACAATTGGGAGCCACAGATTTTGGGGTGTTTGATGTGGTCATTTTCCACCTGAAATAAAGGTTGAAAAGAAGCTGAGATTATTACATAACACTACAGCAATACAATTGCAAGTGTGGCGCACAGACCAGAGGAACTGTGTGGACAAAGTTGAAATCGCACGTCATGTAGCACCCGTTGGCCCGAGAAAGACGATTTTCCACACATACATTTCTTTTAAATCCCATACAACAAAGACAATCGACAGAACATGAAAGAAGTTCAGAATTTGCTGTGTTACAATTTTAACCATTTAATGCAATTTGACAATAAAACAATCTAGTTCTCTGGATACCGCGTGTGTGTGTGTGTGTGTGTGTGTGTGTGTGAGAGTCAGTGTGAGTTCAGCATTTCCTGCACGTTTCTCCACCATTTTGGTCTGTGCTGCTCGACTTCCGTTCTGAGAGGCCTTTCTTTTCTTTCCTTTCTTTACCTCTGTCTCTGTCAGTAGTATGATGACCATGTGCAATTTCTCTTCACCCTTCCCTGCATCTGCTGCCACAAACACACACGCACACAAACGCTCGTGCTGACATGAATCACGGTCCCAAAATTCACATCCACAATTCCCTAAATCCTCCATCCCACCATAGTATCCTTCCTGCTCTTTCAGTAAGTCCATTTCAGCATTCCCCCCCCCCGCCCCACTTTTCAAGGAGAGACTGGAAATGCAATGGATGGTCAGAGTGAGGGAAAGTGATAAGGATGTTGAAGATATATATAAGCCATTCTGTCTTTGTAGTAAATGAACTAAACACATATTCATAATTAATCTGAATGTAAATCACCACTGAGTTTCTTCTTCTTGGTTGGACACAAACAATGAATGAATAAAACTGCGTGCCAAGCGCGGAGGAGACCTATGGTTGCAGACGCCGCCACTGTTTCTTTTGTTACGTAAATTAATACTTATTTTATCCGAAACCGCGATATTTTCCTGAACCTAATGAAGTTAGCTTTGTTGCCTATACTTAAAGTTGTTTTGCGTCACTTTCACAACTTGCAGCTGCAGTTTGGCCCATCTGCAGCATTAGAATAGTTGTGCTAACCGCTGACAACGCCCATTCAATCGGCTGATGACATTCCAAGCGACTGGGCTGCACCTGGCATTTGTGAACAGTGGGAACAAATGTGACGTTTACCTTTCTCCCATTGACTGTCTCATGTATTCAAAAAGTGTGAGAGTGTGGTTAACTGATGGAGGCAGATGATTTATGTGAAATGATTAGCTATGACCTGTCTCCCTGTCTTCCCATTAAATGACTTCTATGGAAAGGTGTAATGGGAAACAGAAAGGCAAACAGAGGGAGGGAAGCTAATATGGGGAGGTATAGAGGACGGAATTGAGAAAAAGAGGCAGGCAGATAAAAAGGGAGAGGGAGATATTGGGTCCAAGTGAGGTGAGGGGGGGGGGGGGGGGTGTTGGTCAGACCATATCTGGGGAAATGTGACTCCACCACTGACCCAATGACAGGGACATCAATCAACAAGTGGTGTGTGCATGTGTGTGGGAGTGTTGTGGATTATTTTACCAGGGGTACACAGAATTCTGTAAACACTCCACGGACGAGGACAAACTCAGAGGTTACTTTATCACAATTCCCCCCAAAAAACTGCTAGAAAAGGTTTATCATGTTAGGCTGGATTCCAATTAGCTGTATTAGTCAGTGATTAAAGAGGTCTGGCAGTCAGCACTTTGATATATGAACAACTAAACTGCTGGAATAGGTCCAAAAAAACTTTTTTTAACATGTCAGCCAAGCACAGACAAACTGCATCAACAAGGAAGGACAGCGGCCCTTAACACATGCTGCAATCAGTGTTTTAGGTGGAGTAGAAATAAGGAACATTTATCCTTTACAAGCTCTCTTGTTGCCAGTTTCTTCCAGGGATATCCAGGGATATTGAACTTGGTTTCACAATATTGTTAGGTGTTTCTCCAGACCCTGGAACACTAATTGACATCCATCTATTTATCTGTAACCTTTTGAGTAAACACAGCAAGCTGTTAGATTGGCTCAGTTGTTAAATTACCCAAAATGTCTTGCCACATTTCGTGGTTGAGTTCAAAACATTAACAGAGAATAGGCCTGTTTGGGGAGACTGTAATAAAATCAGGGAATGTACTTCTAAGGACTTACTTTAGCTGACTGAAGCTCCAATACAGCTAATAGCTTTAGCCCCTTTGGTCTTTGAAAGAACCGTGTCTTTTAAATGCTACACTCCCATTTTGTAACACAAGCTTTCAGTTGTAAATTCCTAGTCTCTAAGATCAAGCCACAGACCACATTACATAAATGAACCACAGAAGACATTACATAAATGAAGACACTGTTTTTACGCTCTCATTTATTCTCTCACTCTATTCTCTTTGTCTCTCTCTCTCTCTCTCTGCAGTATGGGCGTTCACTCTTTTCATTGCTGTTGAACAAAAAGCTGTTCTCCTCTTAGTCAGTTGTCATTTTAGTACAAACGGACGCAACCCCTTCACCTCCAGTCTTTGTCACATACAGTGCCCAAAGTTCCTTTCGCTAAGCTCATCAGAAGTTCCACTCCGCTTCTCATCATCCCAACTTGATCTCACAGAGAAACTTGAAATGACCACAACTTCTTAACAGCAGCGCATTACGTGCTGAAGGCATGTAATTAAATGAAAGGATGTGCCACGACCACGGAAACAATTCGACCTCCTCCCTCAGTGGACTTTAATCAAAATGTATTTCTCTTCAACCGGGCAATGTGTTTTCACCATGAAAAAGGAAACTAATTGACTTTGATTTGGCACTCTTTTCATTTCCTCTTCACAACTACCACCAGTGTCTTTACTCCAGGGGAGGACATTCCATGGCATCACTTCCCCCTAAACATGACTACGTCACACTGGGGTTTAATTGCCTCCCCACAATTCTACCTTTTATTGTGGACCAGAGCGCTCCCTACGACTAGTAAAGTGACATTCATGTGGGAAATCATTGGAGTTCCCCTTTAATATTTAACAAATGTACACCATTAAGGAGAAATTGTGCAGGATAGGAGCTAGAGAGACAGGCATAGAGAAAGAGAGATAGAGAGACCACCAAAATAAACTCATGCTTGTGATGAATGTTCTGCTCAGAAATAGAAACCTCATTCCTCTCTCATCCTCTTTCACCATATTACCTCTCCTCCTCAGCACTCTCTCCTTCCTTTCTTCCACATTTCACACCATCCTTGTCTATATATCTTCCCGTATCCATCTGTATCTCTCTCACTCCCCCTATCTCTTTCCGTCTCTCTCTCAGATAGTGTGCCATCTGTGTGATCAATGGAGTTAATTCTTTTCAGGAAATTCTCCCATGATGGATTTCTCTTTGCTGTGCTGTGTCTGCTCTGTGTTTTTCTTTTTTACCAGGTGGTGGTGGATGGGGGGGGGGGCAATTTACTTATGTGGATAAAAGCTTTGAACGGAGCAAAAGCAATCTGATGTTTTGATGCTCAAACTCGTCAATTTTTGACATTTTGTTGTTCACAGACAGTTCACAGACGTAGGAAAGCAGTCGCAGAAATATTTTGCTTTCTACTGCGTGCTCGGAATATCTTTGCTCAGTAGCTCTAGCAATTTACAAGGAATAGCTATTTGTTGAAGTGTGCAAAACAACCTAAGCAAGACAAATAGTGGGACTGGCAATGAGGAGCAAACAGATGGAGAGGGGAGCAGAGGGTGGAGAAAGAAGTTTGTACACGGTTGTCATATATTAAAGGGAAATTGGTAGTAACAGTAAATCAAGAATAACATTCTACATCATTTTGACACCTGCTGCTTTGGCAATGAATGCCAACCTTGGACCATGCCAATGCACCACCGGCTGAATATGGAAATGAAAGTATTCACAAAAAAGTTCAATGGAGCTATGGATTATATGTGGGTGAGAAGACGTTCACGTTGAAGTCTATGTTGTGTTTTATTGGTGCAACAACTTGCTGCTGCAGACAATGTTGGTGCAACATTTAGCTGGTCCTACTTGTCCCGATCATGTGTGTATGTGTTAGAGTTTTATTTAATTAGAGACAGGCACACCGAGTCAATATATAACCAACACAATATCAAGCTGAACTGATACCATTGTCACATCTTGGTATCTCTCCTTTTCACTGGAAATCCATCTTGCTTTGCTTCTCGCTGTCTTTCCTCCTTTCTCTTTCTTCCTGTCCTACACGCTCCAGTGTGTTTTGATTATTGGCTGTGTGTGTGTGTGTGTATGTGTGTGTGTGTACTTGGAAATAAAGCAGCATTTTTGGACATTTTTTGGGGGGGAAGAAGGATCACAGATGGGCCTTGTCAAATCTCTGTACATCTGGCTTTGTTCCTGTCCAATTTCACACACACACCCACACACACACACCCACACACACATATATTTTTGCAGTATACCTTGTCTCACTTGTGATTACTTATACAAAAGTTTGCGTACAATATATGCACATTTACACTTTTGCTTAACCATGCATGCACAGACAGGGACCCACTACAATAATCCACACACACTGGCACTTAGAGACATTTTCAAACACACACACACACACACACACACTGAAGCACTCTGCAGCAGGACGCAGCGGGTATGGAATCCTATTGTGGAAGTAATGATGCCAGGTAATCCTGACCATGCCAAATGTAAGAGTAGCCAATTGCACACTAGTGTTTGGATGCCAGATTTCAAAGGGCCAACCCTGACTTGTGTTTTTATTATTTAAGTTCACGATAACGCTGTCAGGATTTTTATTTTTACTATTTTGACTACAGCAAAGGCTTACATTTTCAGATTGCTAACATAACAAGCAACCAAGGCTCAACATCAACAGCAAGTTGATAAAAGACTAAAGAAAATATTCCACTGATATGTTTGAAAATCATCATCATCATAAATAAAGAAAATAATATAACCTGAGATAAAGGGGAGACATTTGTTCCTAATATTTATACAATGTTAATAATTCCATCCAAGGGTCAACCTTTGCCTGCATGAGAAAGCTTTGCGTGTGTGTGTGTGTGTGTGTGTGTGTGTGTGTTTGCCTTTTTGTGTGTATCAGCTGTTCGAGGTCCCTGTCCAGGATTGGGGACATATGCTTCATAAGACTCCCGTGGACATACACAGACACACGTGCAAGCTTTTGCACCTCAAGGACACCCATAATAATGGGGAAATATTAAAAAAGAAAAAAAGGCTTACTGAGGCTAATGTGTTTTGACCACATGACCGATCTGTCTATCAACAGTAGATGATTACAAACTGCATTTAAAAAATTCGCTCCGGCTACATTTCAACCAGCCTTTTTTGCATGTGCCTTTCAACCGCTCAATATTGATGATATGCTCCAAAACATGAAGTGTCTGTGACCTTGCAGACATCAATGTGCATAATGTCGACTTTTAATCCTACACGAACTTTGGAACCAAAAGGGATTTTATAACCCTTCGTTGGATGTTTTATTTTATTAAAGTAAGGAGGAAGCCAATTAAGCTGAATATTTTACCACACTGTTAATATGAAAGAAATGTGTCTTCTTGTGACCTAAACACTCTTAGTCTCTTACGGCACATGCACACACACATAACACTCTGTATAATCACACATTTTACATAGAAACTTTCTTCTTCTTCTTCTTCTTCTCAGTTTTTGTTCCCTTTGTCAGCATCCATCATAACTTTCCTATCAATATTGTGTACTAAAGACTGTTAAGTACACACAAAGTTTAATTGAATTCTTCAGTGACAAAGATTCACCCACAGACAAGTTGCTGTCATTTGTCGTGACTCGTGAAGTTTATGCAGTCCTCTTGTGTAACATAAAAATGCCAGTATTTTACAATCTGTCACACTACTATGTGTTCACTTTCCCCCCGTCTTCTCTCTTTCTTTGTCCCTTTATTCGTCTCACTCCATTTAGTTCCTCCTTTTCCTCTGTCTCACTGTTCTTTACTTCATGCCTCTTTGTGTTTCTCTTTCCATGTCCCACCCCGTCTTTCTATTTTACTCTCTCCTTTTTTCCTTCCTTTCTCACGCTAAACTCCTTACTTGCCCACACGCCATAACCAAATCAGCCTGCTTATTCATGTTGCACTGAGGTATCACTTTATTTCTTTGCTGCTATTTTTTTGTGAAGTCGCATCAGTATGACTTGCCCCAGACAGCGCTATGCTGTCCCACCCTCATTATATTTTCACACTCCGCTACCCTAGGACACACACACACACACACACACACACACACACACACACACACACACACACACACACACACACACACACACACACACACACACAAACACACACACTTTTGTATGTGTGTTTTGTTTGTGCCAGGGCTGGTTCCTTGGTGTGTTAAAATGGAAATTCTATTTTTCTACATTAAAATGCACTTCTTTAAAATTGTTCTCTGTGGCAGTAGCCATTTAAAGTATTCATGTTCTCTAAATGATTTGCCTACTTTATGGTTATTTCTATAAAGTCAGTTGAAAGCCTGGCGCCTATAGACTATAGGAATAACATGTATAGATTTCAAACATAGAGGTAGTCCTCTTTTATTAAAGCCCCCGAATTAAATCTCGAGTCTTATTCTGTAACATGGAATATTCACGACTTAATAAGCAACATTCAAAATAAAAATAAAAAGACCATCATCTGATTCATAATGGGCTAAATCCTGATTGGTTCACAGAAGTAGATAACCTTTAACTGAGTCCCGTCCACTTCAAGCCAGAGAGAAAAGCACTGATAGAAAAAGACAGAAACTCCAATGTGAAATAAACAAAAATGTTCAAACTTTGGCAGCAAATAGTGTGTTAATGTTGGATCCTGTCACTCATAAAGAGATGATTAAAAAAGGGGCCTTAAGTGCACACAATTTAACTATGAGAAACTGAACCACGATATAATTAATTGTGGCTCCTGTTTAGCTAACATCAAATAGTTTACAATAAGTCATCAGTTTGGTGGCTCAGTGCAAGCACAATATAATGCTGACAAGCCAAACAGCGGATGAATAACAAATATTAAGTGATGGAGGATAAGGCGTAGGGATCAAAACTTACTCGCATCACAGCGCAGTCATTGTAACCCTTGTCCTCTTTGGAAATGAGATACTGCTCCAAAACCGGTAATCCCAGGCTCTAAACTCCCAATCTCTGTGAAATGTCTGATAAATACACCAGGAAATGAATAAAAACTGAATGTAAAAATATGGAAATAAACTGCAGAGCAATGTGTCATTTTTGATATATGCTGGTGTAACGCCTATAGAATGGGGATTTAATTAATGTATGCATTAATGTAGAGCCCTGTGTGATGCTGAGTCAATCGACTGAGAGCTAATGTGTTCGTACTCACTTCTCCTTATGCAGAAACAGCATGTACTGTGGTGTATGTGTTGTAATGCATGTAGGACTTAATGTGAAAAAGCTGATCGAGGTGTCTGTGTTTAGATCAATGTGTGTATGCAATAAAAATGCATTTCACAGGTCAGTGAGTCTCGTATTTACACGCTGTTTGTTGATTTGACTTTATTAGATGATTTGGATGTTTTGGATTTCAGATAGAAATGACACAGTTAGCTTTACATGTTTTAGCCATGGGTTTTCATTGGTGATCTGTTTGATGAAAGGTATGTTTGTTGTTTGATTATTATTGATGATTATATTGAAATTAATCTTGTTCCTCTCTTTTTCTCCTCCCTTCCCCTTTTCATCTTTCTCCGTTAACCTATTGCTTTTTTCTTTTACTCTATTGTTTTTTTTCTCGTGTTTTCCGCTCGCCTCTCTTTCGCCTCCCCTGCTCAGTGTCTGACAGCCAATCAGGAGCAGCAGGAGTTGGACCAGGGGGAGGGCCGGACTCCTCCCAGCCCCGTTTCAGCTCCTCCGTCCCCACCTACCTCCCCGTCCAATGCCAGCTCAGTGGTGCAGACTCCTCCTTCTTTCTGCGGGAGTCCAATCAGGATGTTATGCGAAATGGCAGCCTATCATCGCGGACTGAGCCCTTCTTCCTCCAGCAACTTGAACCAGACGTTGCCGCCCCACAATCCCTGCCAAGCGTCAATTGCAGCTACGGAAACCTGAGCATTGAGCAGCCAATCCCAGTGGAGCTGCTTCAGGGTCCTCCACCGCATCTGCTGCTGACAACCAACCAGGTGACTCTGAACTGGAAGGTCAAAGGTCAAGTGGTGGTGCCCAAAGTTGGTTCAACACGGCCCTGGATACAGGTACTGGCAGTTCAATGTTTTACTTTGAATATAATAGATTTTTCCGCATAAATCTTCTCATGCAATTAAATAATGGTTTAGGCTTCACATATACCTAATATGCCAATCCCATACATTAAGCATGACCAAATTGAGAGGTAACTAATAAATGGATTTAATCAATACATTTATCATATCCATTCAATCTTCATATAATCATTGTTGACTTCTTGAAGCTTTTTCTTTGGCTGTTAAAAAAGTGAGAGCTGTGAGAGGTTAAGAGATGAAAGACTACAAAACGCTCTGTGGAGCTGTGGGGTCGCGTGATGATTCCCCCTGTGGGTTTGTCACTACGAGCGACACATTTCACATTACACACCTTCATTTGATCGTTTGTTGATGTAAATACACTGATTAGTGCCGCTTTAAAGAGTATGCTCATTAGTGCTTCTGCAGAAATATTTCTGAACAGAAAGAAAGAAGACGAAAGTGTTTTAATGAACAGTTTTCTTTGCCATTCTGTGCGTTTAGGTGTTTAAACATGATTCATAATTTCAACTGTCAATCACAGTGTCAGAAAAAGATTGTTTTTTTTTATAGCTGTCCTGCTAATTTATCCATTTTGACATGATGATTATCTGCACTTGTTTTGTCCTCAGGTACTGTTTTATCTGGTGGGGCGGCGTTGGGATGAGCAGGACCCGCCTCCTCAAGCCCTCCTCCCATGTGTCAGAGCCATGGCCATCCGTGACACCAGTGAAGCAGCACCCTCGGCGGGCTGCCGACTCGTGGGACCATCTGGCATCTGTGTTGTCCGTCTGGAGATTCCCCCAGCTTGGTTTACACCTCCGCAAGTGAGAAAAAGACCTCCTGAAGTGACTCTACCATTACTGGATGTGTATTACTCAATCATACCAGTGGAAGGGGCTGGTCGAGAGTGTCCCTCCATTGTTAATGAGCCATGGAGAGGTCAGAGTGCAAACGTCGGGCCTCTTGGCGGCCTGGGCCTGGGTCTCGGGGGACAGTGGAGCCCCCTAGTGGACGGAGGTCTTCAGGACATGCTGAAAGCTGGTTCTGTGGTAATGACCATGGGCACGGTTTCTGCCAAAGGAGAAAAATTGAGACTTGATGAAAATGTGGAGGTTCTGGTGCCTCCCAGCCCGGTTCGGCTCGGCAAGACGGTGGCGTTTGGCGTCTACATGAAGACGGGTTCAAACACGCAACAGTTTACGTTAAGGTGGGAACACAAATGCCTTCAAATCATTTATCTGGCCTCAATCTCATTTGGTATTCTGTTCTCTTTTTGACTCATTTAAATCTTTCTTCGGTTTCTCTCTTATTCTTTTTCTATGTCATCTTATTTCTTTCCTCCTCATCTGCTGTCTCATCTCTCACTGCCGCCTCCCGAGGTTGATGGCTGTCACCTTTGTGTACTCAGCCTCTTTCAGGAGCCAGCAATGCAAATAACAACCTCATGAATATTCATGTTTGATCCAAGGAGAGAGGAAAACACAGAGAATGTGAATCGTGAGAGGGAAATGGTGACTGAGAGGGACTGAAGGGGAAATGAAAGAAGGCGCATTAAATTAGCGTAGATCCTGGTTCCTCAAACTAAATGGTGGTGCCCAAAATGCCTCTAAGGTGTGCTTTAAGAGGTCACATGGTTTCCCACATAATCGGAAATGTGTTTTCATGCGCGTGTATATCAAGAAACAAATTTATTTTTGGTTGGCTGGCTGAAAATGAGTTTACAACCTGTGATCTAAGCTAAGCATGCATATCTGCATCCCATCTCTGCCTCATCATTTCACTGACTTTAGGGATTTCAGGCTGACAAATGACAGATTTATCATTTTTCACGATGTATTATTCTGTTCGGAGAACATCCCAGCACACAAAACCTTGGCTGGAAATAGCATCGCCATAACAATATACGCCTATGAGGTTAGAATTATGGAAACAGTCTTAGAGAGCAAATCTCAGCAACTTTGAATACGTTTTTCAGTGTTTCAGTCTAACACTCACTATAATTGTCAATCGACTCCCCTTTTCGCAATGTCAAAGGAATAGTCTTTACATATTGTAAGCGGCACATTTATGCCGCCAAGAATATTTTGAAACGCTAAAATGATACCTTTCCAATAATACACGTGGGACCCGGAAGGACGTAAAATACTTTACGTAAAATACTTTATGTAAAATCATTTACAGGACCACAGTTGTGTATTTATTTGTGGGCAATCATTCCTGAGGTCACCTGAGGACAGTGGAGGAAAAGAACAAGTGGCTAGACTGCACTGCACCTAGTCGCACTACCTGCTGATGAATTCACACACACAGACACACACACACACACACACACACACACACACACACACACACACACACACACACACACACACACGTTCAAGAAGGAGGGAAATAAATACGCACACGATTTCTCTCTGCCATGTATAGCACACATACTTCTTCACAGTACAAGCGCACACACAGATGCACTGTACACTTTTGTTTGCCGTGTCTTATCTGTGAGCATGTTAAGCACACACACACACTTACAAACACACATATAACTCATGAGGTGGCCTCTTTGGTTCCCTCTACAGACACTTAGTCTCTGTCTTTGTTGTACAACACCCCTGCTGTGTGTGTGTGTGTGTGATATACTGCTACAGGAAGATAGTGGAGCTCCTGCTCTATTTTATTCTATATTCTCTGACTACATTTTTCAGCCTTATGCGACGGGTGTCCACCTGTGTCCATTTTGAAGAATGACTATTTAAAAAAGCTCTTAGCATCTTAGTATTGAGCTTATCTTTCATTTGCATCTGAGGTGTCTGTGTGTGTGTGTGTGTGTGTGTGTGTGTGTGTGTGCGCGTGTGTGTGCGTGCGTGCACTCCCGTCCTAACTGCGGCTCTTGCCCTCTGCTCTATAGCATACAGCCCACGGATAATCTCCCATGTTAGAAGCACAGTCAGACATGTAATAAGGCTTAAGTGGATCTCATTCCTGTGTGAGTGTGCTCATATGTGAAGTGTGTGTGTGTGTGACACATAATAAGCCTTAAGTGTGCTCCATCGCACTGAGGTGATGTGATTACGATAAACTACTGAAGAGATGGGGGGACACGGAGAGAGGACGAGCGAGAGAGAGACAGACAGAGACAGGAAGTAAAGGGGAGAGAGGGCCTAAAATAAAGTGGAGGAAAAGCAGAGACGGTAACATAGACGAGTGAGGAAGAGAAGGGACACGCTTCTTGCACTTACAGCTCTTCCTCACTCCTCTGCTCTTCCAAAAGGTAAAGATGCAAGGATGGAGGACTCGAAGCAACACACCTGCCAAATTGGATTGGCTTGAAGTCTGGCGTAGCCATACATGATTCTGTCACGTTATGATGAGATACCCGGCTGCTAAGCAGTAGAACTGTGCTTGTAGATGTCTGAGACATCCGGCACTGATCGAGCCCTCTTCCTCCAATTGAGTCACATTTTCAGTATGAGTCACATCATCGGCTTTGATCACAATTTTTTTTGATTTAAAATGTTATCATTTAATTCATTCTAAAGCTGAAGCCCACCACAGCTGTCCCCGAAAAAGTTCTCTGCTAACACTGACCTTGATTTTGCGCAATCGAAAGTCGAATTGAACACATTTTTTCGTGAAATGAACACTGCCCTTCTTTTGTTATTCATTAATATATTTCCATAGAGCCAGACATGAAAATAAGATTTTTGAATACATGTTATGTGTTTCGTATTCATCTATTCATTCATTATCAAACCATCAGAAGTAGGCCATTAGAAAAGATAGTGGCTTTTGTCCTCCTGAAAAAGTTAATCATTTCCAATAGAAAATGGTCAATCCTATATGAAACTAAAGAACAGACAAAGTACAGATGAACACATTGTCTTCACTGTTAGCGTTTCTAGCGAATGCACAGTGACTACAGTCTCCAGACTTTATAGATTCAGTGCCAGAGTCACAGACTGTGACCAAATGAAAATGATACAGCTAGACAATCAAACATGTTTATGGCTGAAAGAACACAGCTGACATGTGAGACGTGTGCTAGATGAGTGTGTAATTGGTTTTTGACACTGCTACTCAAGCTTAGATATTAATAAAAATGCCAAGATAATGAGTCAAACCTTAAATGGCTCCCCTGCTCTTTGTGCCTAAGCCAAGATTCATTTTGAAAGGACAAGAGGATGAAATGAACAGACTTTATGGTTCATTAAGAACTACTCCAAATACAAAGTGAAGGTGTTTTATGCTGTTCGTGTAATTCAAGATTTGCTCTTGATTTGTATTTATTTTTTGCACGTTAAATATGAATCCGTTTATGGAGCCCCTGATTTGATCTTGATGTTGTCAAAACAAAGAATAAGACTTATTTCCGCTGTGTCATTGTACATCAAAAAACACAGGATGACAGCATGTTGGGCTACACAATTTAAAAACCGAGTCCTCCCACCAAAGTACATTCCTGTCAAGCATTCTATAAAGGAACAAAATACGGCCTTTATTCCTGTTGTTAAGGCATTAACTCCAAAGGCTAAACGAGCTTCTCTCTTCATGCGTTAATCTGATAGATCAGTTCCTCAGGAAACAAAAGACTGAATCACTATCTCTCATTTTCAACATCATCTTTTGTATCTTCAAAAAGTGGAAAAGAGGGCAACACTTGATGATGAATTCATGCTCTGTGCAGCTCCAGTTCAGTGAGCATTCAACCGAAAGTATTTAATACGGCGCTACAATCTGTGGGAACCTTTTTCATAGAAGTTTGATGCTTTGAATCTATTTTTAGTGGAGCATTTCAGCATTTTTCAGCAGTGGGAATGTTGACAGACTGAGGGTCAAAGTGATTAGTATCTTGCTCATTAAAAAGCTGTCATCTTGAACTGGGTGCTATCGGTGTTTAGTTAGTTAATAAGCAAGATGATTACCGACGAGGGGGAACATGGTGTGTGCGTGTCTTTTTGTGTGTGTGTGTGTGTGTGTGTGCATGTGCGTGCGTGCGTGCGTGTGTGTGGGAGAGTGTGAGTGCATGTACTGCAGACATAGAGACTGAGACAGAAATGATCAAAAGGCATTTTGATCATTTTTCTGTATTTTCTCTCACTCTAACTTTGTTTATGTGACTTGTTGTTATAATAGTTATTTGTTTCACTATACGGCCTGTATTTATGGTCCAATTCTTACTTTCTGTGTGTGTGTGAGGGGATTAGTGGATATTTCCTAAGGTTCAGAGGGGAGATGTACTTCTAAGGACCAGCTAGTCCTCTCTGGTGGTTACACCCACGCTCCTCTGTGTCACCACACCCACCCACACACACACACACACACACACACACACACACACACACACACACACACACACACACACACACACACACACACACACACACACACACACACACACCATATACCGAGGACAAATGCTCTTACACCACCAAGGAGGGAGAATCAATTGTTTTTGTGACTGTGTGTGTTTGTTTGTGAATGTACAGTATAAGCAGCCTTTCAGTGAGTAAACGCATATAAATTTGTGCAAATGAATTCCTGCACATGTGCTCATTCGGTACATATATTCGCATTCATCTGTGTTTTACAATGTGTGTGTGTGTGTGTGTGTGTGTTTGTGTTATATATCCTGTTCGGGAATATGATGTGTTCTGTGAGCATCCTGTACTTCATGTTGAGCCGTAGTGTGTGATTTTGTGATGTCGTTGTCTTTGTTTGTCTCTCTGGTTTAGTCTGTCCTCTCTCTGTCAGTGTCCTTGTTTCTCCGCTGCTCTTTGAGTTGAACCCCTCCAACTGACACATATATTTTATACAATCTTTGAAAGGCGCAGGAGATAAAATGATAATTAGATGCATTTCTTTCAGCCGTGATAAAGGCAATAAATTGTCTTCCAGGGTTGATACAAATAAATACACACTTCCCAAACTTCCCAAATCAAACATGTATTGGTGGAAGACGCTTTGGTCTGAGCGCTTCTTGTTACTGTCATATGTCGTTTGTTGGGTGATAATCTATCTCTAAACTGAGATATTGTAGCAACTTTGAAGCTAACTAATGAGTAATATCAAATTATACATTGCCAAATATGACAATTGTAAATTGTTTACGTGCGTGCAATTAAAGCCCTCTCAAATGTGATTGGTCAACACTACTCGGACAACAAACATAAACCCGATACCAAAGAGTTGTCACGTTCCCTACATTCTGCATTCATGAGCAGAATCTGTTTCAAGAAATTACTACTAAACAAACCTACAACAAGTCGGAGAGTAAAAAAAGCTTATGAAACGTATGAATTTGCACGCCAAATATGCTGGTCAGTATGGTGCCATAGATGCAATCTGTTGACTCATCACTCAATGTATAAGTAAACTAATTTTACTCGACAAAAATAAGAAAAATACATCTAATCTATTTCTGTATCCAAGTTAGTGTCTCTCTGCCTTTGTCCTTTTCTGTGCGTGCATTCCTCTGATTATTATATTCTGTGAAGGAAATCTTCCCTGGATCAGATATTTCTGTCCATTCTCTCGGAGGATCTGCTTCCACAGAAGCAGCACTTTAAGTAGTCACCCGCCATTAAATTGTACTCGACAACGATATTTCTGCTCACATATAGACGTCTCTCTAGCCCAGATTGCTCTCTATAGATGCCACTTACCTGTTACATTAAACTATGCTGAATCCATACTGTGTTAAGAATGCGGTTGCTGTATTCAAACCAAATAAGGGGAAATTGCAACACAGCAGGGGGTTGGAAAGGTCATTTTCTGACAGGATCCTCCTCCTTCTTCTTCTTCGTCTTCTTTGTCATCTTCTTCTAGATTTTCCTCCATCCTTTCTACTCTAATAGCTTTATTTGCTTAAATAAGGTTAATGTGCCATGAGGTGTAACGTTAAGAAAGATAATGCTTCCCTGGTGGAAAATAAACCCAGCAGTCATTTTTGTCTCCATCACCTGGATTGCAAAGCAAGTTGTTGGTGTCAAAGGACGGACAGCAGGGCTCTGGAGCTCTGAATGGTAAAGTTGTTTTAGTGGAGGAATTAATTGGGGGGAGTCAGCTAGAAGAGGCTGTAACATGACCACGTTTACATGCACCAAATATTCAGTTTTTTGCCCTTATTCTGAAACGAGCAGTATTCCGAATAAGCTGTTTACATGGATAAGGAAAATCAATACTCCAGTACTATTCCCGTTTACATATAGCATATCTGTACATATTCCGATTAACTTAAAATGGCCCCATGCCGCATCCTTATCACAGGGGCCAGTGAATTCCACCCCAACGCCATTCTTGGCTGTGTATTAAAGGAGTCGATGCCCTACCATGATATGGAAATATGTTTTTTCAAAGTTTTCCAGGTGGCGGACTTGTTTGAGCGTGCAAACACAGCCTCTCTCTTTCATTCCTTTAAGCGTCTTCTTGAAAAGGTCAGCGTTGCGATATTTGTGCATATTCAAAACCCTTCATAATGTTTATAAGTATGTGTTTCTCATTCTGACCAGAAATGTGGGCTTTTCCATTAGGAGCTTTCCAAACTATTAGCTAGTTGGTTTGTGTACAACACACAGAGCTGGTCGTTAACAGGAAAGAGGCCGTCTGTTGCATTTCCGTTAAAAAAAAAACCCCTATTGAAACGCATATTCCAAATAATCTGTATACATACAATGCTTCTGAAACATGAATAATATCGGCATATCCCACATGTCTAAATCGGAAAATGCTTAATTTGGAATAAGGCCTAATGCAGAATATCCAAATATGATGAGCCATATCAAATTTGAAATGTCATCATAATCTGAATAATAGTGGAATATGAGTGTGCATGTAAAGGTAGTCAATCAACGGCTTAGATGCCTCAACTGTACCCTTATGAATCCTAAAGTTCTCCATTGTTACGTTAAAGAAAGGCTGATTTGACGGCGGTTCTCTGCGGATAATTGGCAGCACTCATTGCTATAAACATCCAAATAATCTGATAGGTAATGATATGATTACCCAGAGGCATATTCACACACACACACACACACACACACACACACACACACACACACACACACACACACACACACACACACACACACACACAAACACTGAGAAAATACAAAATAACAAGATACAACTGTTATCAGAAAAGTAATTTGGTCTTTTTTTTATACACTGGGAGAGTTAACGCAGACACATGCACACTTGCATACATATTAAAGCAATCATTCACATGTTTGACAAGAATGCAGATAAATAGACCCATTAATTAATCTGTGCATGTTGCTCTCCAGTATCAGCTGACACACACAAATTATGTGTACAATTGCTCTGCTCCATTAGTCGATAGCCTGATACCCAATGCCAGGAGCCAGTATGTAAAATTCCTGCTGAGTCTGGGAGGTCAGACTGGAGCCGACAGTCTTTAATAGAACTTCTTGCAGAAAGTGCTGAGGAACATTCATGGCAGCCGACTAGTCATGATACACTAAGATAAATCAGACAATGATGATCAGTTATGGTTACTTTCTTAATGCAGTGTCACTTGGGCAGAGGTGGAGAGCTCTGCAATGTTACTAGACAGACTAGTTGGATCCGTTGTTCTAATTAAAGGGTAATTTGTCAAGTAGTTTTTAAAATAGTTTGTCAAATACTTTTAATGTAGCGTAGCTGTTATTTAGGACAGGAAAACAATTTTAATTTCGACATTATCACTCTGATATTCCCTTGAGAAGAACAAAATACACACACACACACACACACACACACACACACACACACACACACACACACACACACACACACACACACACACACACACACACACACACACACACGTGCCTACTCTCTCTATTTAACCCACACAGTCACTCTGTCTCTGTTTCTTTCCCTAATCCAGTCTGCGCTATCATTCTGTCTACAGCATTCTTCCTCTACTTTCTCTCCTCCCTGCCCTTCAATTTCCCTGTCACCATCTCCTTTCTTCCTTCTCCCTTCTCCTGCGTTCTCCCCCTCGCTCCCTCTTTCCATCTCAAATCTGTCATGAATATTCATAACGGTGTTATTTGCATTGCCGGCTCCTGAAAGAGGCTGAGTACACAAAGGTGACAGCCATCAACCTCGGGATAGTGCCAGTGTTTGTGTGTTTTTGGGGCTCTGCCGTGTGTGTGTAAGGGCGAGAAAAATACAGACGGAGGTAGACATGGTGGAGGAGAAGGAGCAACGTCTGAGGGAAGAATGGGGGATTGTTTGTACTTTGGCTGTATCTCTTGCCAAATGATTGACACTATCACTGAAATTCGAATTAATAAGTCTCGGAGTACGAGTGTGTTTGAACAAAATTCCCTTTTGAACTTATTGAAATGACTGTGATCCACAGCACAGCCGTGTACGTGCACACGTATTCATTTAGCTGTCTCCGCACGCGAGTGTCCCATCGCTCCCTGCTTTTCGACTCCTGGCACTCTTCTGTGTCTTTTCTTCTTTTCTTTGTTTTCCTAATCACTCTTTGAGTCTGGGTCTGCCAACGCTAGTTTGGGGATGCTTCAAATGCAAATGCCTGGCCGGTTCATTGTGTTGTGTTTATTGTGCGTGCCTCTCCTTGCTGCAGGATAGAGGCTCCTCTGAACTGCTCCTGCATTCCTCTGCGCTGAGGATGCATGTTACTCTGAGTAGCATGTTTTTAACCATGTGGTGTGTGTCTTTTTCTGTGTGTTTGGGCATTTACCTCTAAGTTACCCCAGGAGTTATAAAAAGGAGTGTGAGGCTAAGTTTGTTATTATTCTAACAAGCCGGGAGAGAACAGCTGATATTTTTACTGATGGAGAAATCCCTTTCCCGCAGCTTTCCCCCCTGGTACTCGAATAACATTTTTATTTACTTGGCCTGGAACCCAGGCTCATGAAAACATCTTGTCTGTTTTATTATTCTGGGACCCACTTGAAATAGGCTACAGATGCTATTGTAAAAGTCACAATTTGTACTGCGCAATGGCTGAAGTCCAGCTGCACATTGGCTCCGTTTCCACAGGGGGGATTTGTGGAAGTTAGACATTGTATGTAGCTGCTATGTTTTTTCTTTCACAAAATACATTTATTTTGTTATTAATTATTATAGATGTTGCAGTACAGCATACATACAGCTGGTGTTTCCGCTCCGTCAACTACATGTTCCTGTTTTTTAACTTTTAGAAATGAGGAGAAACCAAAAGAAAAAAGTTCATATTTATTTTTTGGTTTCATGATGGAATTTGTATTAAATATCTAAATACAGGGGTTCAAACAGCAAATGTTGTAATTTTGAACCTAATATTTATCGGCGAAGGAATTTCTGTGCCTTCAAAGCATCAACTTAATTGAACAGACCTTTTTAGGATTTATCCGTTAGCCTCTCCTCTGTTACCTTTAACTCTCTTTAACTCTCTCTATGAAAAATAGCTCTGCAGCTCCACTCTGATCACAAAGTGGGATTCTTTAGGCTGAATCTCATCTACGTGGCCCTTAGTTGTTGCAGAATGACACCATTCTTCTGAGACCTTCTGCTATAAGTAGCTTGTTTATCTGCTCAACACATTGCACATATTTTTCTTTCCATCCCATTTGCTTACAGTGATGAGCTCTCTGCTGTAGTTTATCCAAACCTGCAGTTCACAATATCTCTTTCTCTTTTAGTACTTCTTCCTATATTCACTATGCACTGTAGGGAGCTGAGGGGCTGAGGAACAATACTGTTTCCTGTCTGTGTGCGTAGTGTCTGTGTGGGCGTGTCTTTGTCTTTACGTCTTTCAGTCTTACACATCGTACGCTGTGGACACACGTGAACACACGTGAGCCTGTTGTGATCTGAGTAATTGTTATATGTATATTGATAATATTCATCACACTGGTCAACTTCAAATGACTTTCCTATCTTTAAAACCAAGAGCTATAACTGTGTTAACATTATCATACTTTTTGTTCTATCTTTAAAAGACTGTTTCTCAGAAATCCAAGACATGTACTTCGAAAATTTAAAAAGCAAGTTTTGACTATTTGCTCCCCATAGAATAATATGCTCGATCAAGTGTGACCGTCCCCCTCTCCTCTTCCAGTCGCAATTCAGCTCTTGAATGCTGTCGCATTTACCCACTGAGCCAGTGAACACCATCAAAAGTGTATAGAATTTTTTTCACACATGTGATTGCTCACCCACCATGACAGTTATGTGTTGTTACAGAAAGCCCAGCAGAGTAGACTAAAAGCACCCGGTAGAAACTGGTTCTTTTATGCGTCTTTGTTGTATTGGCATATGTTCCTCAAATCTCCCGCCAAAGAAGAAGCTACAATATCAGGCAGAATATGCGATAGCAATGGATGAGTGCTTAAAGTTCAGCTAATCTCTACTCAAGATTTCCTATCAAACCCGTCCAATAATGTGTTTGAGTTTGGCTCTGAGCTGTGAAATCTCCGAAAATACCCCCCTGAAAATAAGGCTGTTATTGTTCATTCCAGACACGCTGCATCCGCATGGATCAGTCACAGTGTGGTGGACCCTCAACAACAATTCATAAATCCTTCATGGAGTTCCTCAAGGATCTCAAAAGGATCTCACAGCAGCAGTGGTGTTTTTCTCCTCGTTCTTTGGACTTCTCCTCGCTACATGACGTGTTCTAAGGTCACCGGGACATTCTGTCACAGGGCACCGATGCTCTCAACCCTGTAATCTACTGGTCGCTTGTGATGTTGTGATCTTGGAAATTCAAGCTTACTCTGCTGTCTGCGCTCATTCTCAAGTCACTCTGGATACGAGCATCACCCAATCGTGTGATGGTCTGTGTCTTATTGGATTCCCATGATTTACGTTCGATATACTCCCATAACCATGATCATGTGGGATCAGATTGAACAGACATCGTTGGCATTGTATTGTGTTTCCAAAGCTAAATCAGCTGCTGGCTAATTTAAATACAAGAAGGGCTTTAATTTCCCCTCATGCTCTCAACCTGATCAACTGCAAACCCGTTTTACTCAACCAATGTACTTCATTTAATCAGTGTACAGCTTTCTGTCAATGCATTTAATGTTGATTATTTCATTGTCTGTTCCTGTTCGTATCTGTATTTATCATTAACGTTATTGGAAGGCGGTGTGGCCGTGAGGGGCAGTTAGTCGTTGAACTTGAACTAAAATCTCATTTAGAGCAGATGCTTTCCATTGCTGAGGTATGAATTCACGGCTGGCTCCATGATTGACCACCGTGGTTCGTGTTTGCTCGTTTATCAGTGCTAATTTGCCCGGCTAATCTCCCCATTAAGCTCAGTGAGAGCATTAGCCTAGCAAATTAGCACTGATGAATGGGCTATTATTCATGGCAAAATCTCCACTTCCATTCGCCTGTTTCATTTTTTTTTAAGTTTCCTTTCTCCCTCTTTCTCCCTCTTTATTTTCAGCTCTTCGTTTTTGTCTTCCCTAACCTCTTGTTCTATGGGACCTACTGCACAGCTTGCTTGCTCTGTTATTTGTTTGTAATAATGTTTAAGACAGTTTCACTATGTATATGAAACTGAAAATCTATACACTGTATAGATTAAAGAAAATTGTTCCAAAAAGCACTTAAGAATCAGGATGAATACATGAAGAGGCGAAAGAGAAGCCATTGCCACCAGTTTGGGCCATGTGTAGGACTTATACATATAGAATTAGAACTGGATGTTTAACACCTTTGTTGGTTGAGCTGCTTGTTGGAAAAACAAAGGAATCACCAATGTCTCAAGTCTATTTCCTACCACCCTTTCTTCTCCCAGTAAAACCTCTCTATTCTAATCTTAACAGGACTTTACAAAAAATATTCCAGTTGACACACACACACACGCACACACACGCACACACACGCACACACACGCACACACACGCACACACACGCACACACACAATGTGAGTCTTTCAAAGTAGTGTGTGGAATGTTGTTTGATCCCCTCCTTGTTCTTTGCTTCTGAAGGTATAGTCTCAATTCTGTTTTATATTCCAATCCCTGTAGAGGAAAGCCACATGCACACACACACACACACACACACACACACACACACACACACACACACACACACACACACACACACACACACACACACACACACACACACACACACGCACACACCGTGCGTGTAAATGTGCCTGTACCTCAAGAACATGCAAATGGCACTCAGCCATGTTGAGTATACAGAAAAACAAAAGACTATATGCATGCGTGTGTAAATGGTGGCTTCTCTATAAGAACATTGCCCAGAGCTCCTGGGCCTACAGAACCATTTGTCTGCAAATATCTAAATCCCTTAGGGAAAGAGAGAAAGAAGAGAACATTGTGAGATAAAAAGAGTGGGTGCACAACATGTAAGAGAGGAACAGAAAAGGGAAGCTAAAAAGTGAAAGCAGTATCCATCTCCTTTATTTCTCCAGCTATACTACATCTGTTACTGATTGTTGGTCTTTCCTTCTCCCTTCGTCTGATTATCACTTTGCCCACCTAATTTTTCCTAATTTATTTGTCTACTCTCTCTCACTCTCTCTCTCTTGCTCCACCATTTCTCCTAATTAGCGTTTATTATGTGTGCTGTACAGTCAGCTAATTAATTAAAGTAGTCATCTTGTGATTAGTTGCAGCACATCCTCGTGGAAGGACTCATCTTTATACCCATGGAACACGATCCACAAAGCTGTGTTACACCCACACACACACACACAGACACACATATAGACACTTGGCACATACTGTATCCTCACTGGCCCACAAACTGCGCTTTGAGGTCTGTGAAGACATAATTCACAGTCTTCTGTCTGAGACTTGATTGGACAAATGTGCTTGACTTTTAATGTTCCCTATTGTGTTATCTTTCCTTCAAATCTGTTCAAATAGTTTGGAAGTTTAAAAAAAGTGGCAATTTGAGACATTTAAAGGGTCAATTCACCCAAAAGCCAGAAGCTCTATATGTTTCCCTTACCTCCAGGGGTGTCTATCCATGCACATCGTTTTGGTATGGTTCCGTTTACAGTGATGTCTGTGGATTGTTTTACCCCAAAAATGGTGCATATGATTTAATTAAAAGCTACAGGACAGCTACTTAAAAGCCATTGATTTTAAACTATTCAGTTATCGTCTGTGTCCAAGATCAAGGATACGTTTTTCAAATCAACATGGATGAGAAGTCCTTAATGTGCCTCAAAACAATGGACGTGGTTATATCTTTGATTCCATGAGAACTGGCAAACTCCATCTGCTGTTGAGGATTATGTGATATAGTTTTGTCCACATGGAAATGTCTCCTAAACCACTTCAGTCCATTGTGGAATTAAAGATGTTACTTTTACTCCATGCTTTCCCCCCCCTTTTATTCCCCCCCCCCTTGCAGTAGTGGTGAGTTGAATTACGTGAAAAGTGACATCTTTTTTATCAAGTGCTAAGCACACAAGTTAAGATATTTAGAAATAACTATCTGCAGATTACAAAATAAAAAGAATGGATAAACGATAAATGTATGAAAGACCTTTGACAATTGGTGCCACTGTTCTGTGTAGCATTGGAAGTAGTAGTACATTTTGGTTTTAGTTTCACCTCGTGTATATTTCAGAGCAAACAGCATTATGGGGAGCCACAACATTTCCAAATTAAGAGGGAAAACAGTAGGTAGTAAGAAAAACAGTCAGCTTGAGGCCAGTGAATTTGCCGCTTGGCTGATGCAAAGTCACTATGCTTGATCTGTGCCAGCATGAAGTGAAGGCCTGATATAATGTAAAGTATTTGCTTCAGGTCAGAGAGATCACACCAAAAACAGTGCTGAAGCAGTGTCTTTGAAATCACTGCGACATCAGGGCGATGTCTGGCCTGAGTGCAGTCTCACTGGTGTTTCAGAACTTGAGGTGCCCTCCTATAACCCTCATGCAAGGAGTCAGCATTATCATCGTTGGTGTTACTGAAGCAAGACCTTCCCTGTGCAGGAGTCTCCTATTGCCTGCAGCACTTCTCTTCAGGGCCCTCTGATGGCAAAATCGATCAAACCAAAGAATGTAAAAATGCTTGAAGATAATGAATAGGTCTCATCTAAAATTGGCTTAACAGCGTCCATCATGGCCATGATTTGCAATTACAGGATATTGATGAATGACAAAACATAGAAGTAGCACAATTGTTATCAATAAAAAAGCAGAGCAATATCTAGCTACAGTCAGCTTACATTGGCCACCAATAAGCCACCAGTAGCCAGGCCAAGTAAGGCTGCAGCAGAAAACAAAGTATGGAATTTAGAAACAATGCATTTCAATGCTAATGAATTCCCCTTTTCATTTGGAAGAGTTGGATTAGGTTATTTCTTCTTTCAAAAGCTACATAGTCTCCCTTTCATTCCACATGTGCACACATAGAGAGAGACATTTCCCCGCAGATATGCAAACATACAGTACATTTTAGTGCATTCCAGCATTCTTAGTCTCACACGTAAAAATGAATTAATACGATATGTAGTATTCTGTTGCCACTTTTGTAAAACCAAGAACAGAAATGACTGAGCAGTGTGTAGGTGTGTGTGTGTGTGTGTGTGTATTGTATCAGACAGAGATTAAGATATAAAGGAAGAGAGAGCGAGAGAAGCAGAAGTGAGGGACAGAGAGACAGTAATGAGCACTCCAGTGGAGAGTGATAAGAGAGACAGAGGGAGAGTTGGTCTGCATAATGAGTCCTCCAGCATGGAGGTGGCATGTGGTCGGGATGGAGCGAAAGAGAGAGAGAGGGAGGGAGGGAGGGAGGGAGGGATGAACGAACGGACGGGACTATTCCAGTGGAGAGTAGAGAAAGCAACTGCGGCAGATTAGATCACAGAGAATGGTCTGTAATGAGTTTTGCAGGGGACAGCTAAGGTAGAAGACATGGAGGGAGACAAAATGATGCAAACTTCAATACTTTCAAAGGCATTGAAATGACTCGGAGACAAAAAAAAGAACAATGTAGTATTAGAGTAATAAAGTAATTCATTAATTAAAAGCCACTTGTTTTTTTAGCCTTATTTTGGTCATGCTGTTTTGTTTGTATGTTAGGCTGTAATTACAGCGGGTTTCACAAAGCTACCCAGCTCTTCCTTTATACCAAAACAAACCACTGTGAGCATAAAATGCTTCACAGGCACCACCGAATATTCTTAATAAAGATCCCCTGATAGCAGCAGCCAGATGTTAAAGCTTAAATGAACAGTGAACAGAGTGAACAATTGCTGTGTTTATTAGAGAAACGCAATATCAAAATGGTCATTGCTGTATATCATACTGCTGATTATTACTCATGTGTTTGTTTCATTAGCAGTATGAATAATAATAACCAACAAACTATTTGTATTTGAAAATCTCTGACTCTTGACTCCTCGTGGTAATGCATAAAAAGAGACACAGCATGCACTAATCTAGTGGCTTCTAAACTGTTTTTGTCTGAAAATGTTTGAATTAATTTTGCCTCTTTTTTTAGATTTCGTTGCATTTTTTAACTTGGGAGTTGCAGAAACTGGACTTTTCAACAATTTGTCAGCACTTTTAGCTGTTTTGATTTTCCTGCTCTCTTACTAACTTGTTGCAAACTCTCAAATAGCAGCAGGTGGCATTAAGCTTTTTACAGCAGACTCAGGTGTGTCCTGTGCAGTAGCTGGACGTTTTATTGGTTTAAGGTGCAACGTTGCAACGTGACAACAATTATACTAAATTGTCTGAGCTACTCCACAATCTTTGCTCGTGGCCCCTGGTCACTGACAATGAAGAAACCGACAATGAATGTGCTCAAAGAAACCAATGGCCTGCACTAAATCTCACCAGGATTATCTTAATATTTAGGGGCTTTATTTAACTGTCTTGTTTAATAGTGGTTGATTCATACTGAAGTCATATGTCATTTTAGCAGTTTTACAGATTCAGAAGTTTAGACCATTTAAAAAATATCTCCAACTGATAGCTAGGTAACTCTTCAGTGTTACTGTAGCTGTCAGGCTTATGAGGTTTGTGAAAAGGTTTTAGTTGTAATACACTGGTTGTGTTATTCTATAACGGCCTGCTATGTTAATACTTACCAGGAAAAACTGTAAGAAAAATGTCTGACTTCTCTAATAGTTTCCACTTTGTACTCACATTGCAGTTGAGGCAAAGCTTTGGGGTTGTTTTTGAGTGTAAACAGGACAGACTTCCAGGACACCTGTCAGTACTGCGTATGTGTGACTGATGTGTGATTGACAGCAAACATGCACAGACACAAACTCACTTCCACACACAGCTCCACACTCTTCTTTTTCACATGCAATGTCAGTGTCAACAGATGGATGAGGCTAAGCCGCCAGGATCCCAGTGGTGCTTTAAGAATTAAACAATAGGGTACGATGCCATAACCTGCTACGTGAGTGTGTGGATGTGTGTGTGTGTGTGTGTGTGTTTGTTCCCAGAAGCTGTCATAGTATGAGCAGTAGTGGGTGGCATGAGTGGAGACCCGTCGCCAAAATATCTACGGATACTGATGGGCTCCAATGGTTAGGATAGGAGGAGAGAAAGCAAAACAACAAAAAAAGAATTATACACTGCATGCATATGCATGCACGCACACACATTTAGAATATGTAGACATAATTACCCAGCCTCCTCTTCTCTCCTCCTCCACTCATAGAGGGAAGCACAGAGGAAGTCGAGGAAGGAATTTAGAAGTACCGGTAGTGGGATCAGCATGCTGATGGACAGAAAAGCAGCAATAAAGTGGGATACACACAAACGCACACACACCCATATGCGTGTTTAGTCAGCCATCCTGCAGATGCACACATGCAGCGAGCCAGACAGATAGACAGCTGTCCAGTCATCAGCTTCCCAGCCAACCCGTCAGTCAGTTTGTCAGCCATGCAGTCATCCAAACAAACAATATATCCATCCATCTCACCAGTCAACCAGGCAGCTATCTAACAAACCATCCGTTCAACCAGTTAGACACATAGTCAGAGATACAGGCAACCATGTTGGTAGATATTCCTACAGCCATAATCAAACAACCAGGAGACACAGAGGGTATAGAGCAGGGGTCCCCAACTGGCGGGCCGCGGTCCGGGTCCGGACCCAGACGCAATTGCATCCGGACCCAGAACATATATATGTTTTGGAATTATACATTTCAGACAGTTAGTTAAACTTTAACCGCCGCAGTTTATTCAGCCGTTACGGCACTTGTTCAGCGGTGCAGGAAACGCACCGACCAATGCGGTGTAAATCACATCAGGTGATGCAGCTCAGCCAATCAAATATGGGTATTCAGACAAGTTTCCTGACTCGAGTGAGATTTACACACACCGTGACACACGGGGCTGAGACGAGGAAATAGAAAGAAGAGCAGGAACATTGCGCTAATCAGAGACGTTATCTCACATGACGTTCCCCAAAAAGAGAAACATGTTCAGAGAGAATATCATTTATAAGCAAGAATGAACCGACTATGTTAATTCTTACCACAGGCAGTTAAAACCACATAAGAGCCCAAAATGATCAGAATCCAAAACAGTAATTCACTGTCCAATGATGATGTTAACAGAGAGAAGAGAGCTGAAACAAGTGGGTTAATAACCACAGATAAAGTCCATGCTCACTGATTTATCTTTTTAGATGACAAAAATATAATATTGTGATATTATAATATCACTTCACACCTGAATGAACTGAATTTAAAGCTGCAGGACAATTCAGTGAAATTATTTCAGTGAAATTATTTTAAGATGCACATTTTTGAAAAGCTTTCTGTTATGTCAGTTATTCTTTAATCCAGACCTTATTTTACTTTAAATGAGAAGAACATTTATTTATGTATTTCTATGTATTATTTATAATCCAGTTCAATTCGAAAACTGAGATTAATAATTTGTTAAAATATAATTGTACTTTCTTTGATTTGACAGTTGTTGACTACTCAGAGACGTTGTTACTACTACTAGGCTTCTTGAATATATTTATATAAGATAAGATTTTAGTTGAATACCCCTGGTATAAAGGATTACAGGGATTTTGCAACAGGGACATGAAAGGGATGAGAGTGACACCTATAGCGTTCAATGTGGAGTTGCATAAGAGCCTCAGACTGATGAGAGATGAGAGATGGAGGTAGGTGCTGTAGAGGAAGCACAAAGAGAGGGTGTTCCATAGAAACATGGGGAAGGAAGTGTGAAGAGGATGAGAGGAAAGAGTAGGCGTTGTTTATAGGAATTCAATGTAAGAAGTTGATGCCGATAGAAGTCAAGAAATTGTGTCCCACTTCTCTTACAATGGGAGTCAAGCTGGTAATTATCTCTTTACTCTTTTTAAGAGGATGTATTACAGCGACCCATGACTCTTCAGTCCGGTCTCATTCCCAGGGTGTCACAGCTTCCGATACTGACGCACAAGACAGTCTTTAGCATCTGAATGAGACGCACTGGGCTTTTTAAGTAACTCCAATGTAAACCCATCCATGGCAACATTAGAATCTCAGAGCAACTGCTCTGGAAGTCAGGTGATGTAGGATAACAAGCACCAAAGTCCATGTAGGGAGGAGGACTGGACCCAATGGATGGGTCAAACAATAACAGAACTTTTCTTCCAGTTGCAGTTGTCCGTGTCCAGTGTCCGTGTCCAAAAGTCAGCGTTGACTTATTTTAAGTTGCAAAAAGTACTTGTTTCTATGTCAAATACGTAACGTAGACTATATATCTGTTTCAAAAAGGTCCGAAAACAAATACGCTTATTTTAATCCAAACCAAGATCTTTTCCGAGGAGTTTTTTTGCAACGCCAAGGGGTCCTAACCAAGTGTCCATATGTGACAGGTTGGGAATAAGAACGGTCACCCTTCCAGCGTCAGTTTTACAAGTGTCAGTGACAGCGTGTCAATATACACTTGTTATGCACATAGTGCCTTTTTAAAAGGTTAGGTTTAGCTCGACTGACTCACGACTCACGTGACTCGCAACTCAAGTGAGTCATGTGACTGTTGACTCTCGTGACGATGAGACAAAAAGTCAACTTTACTTTAAGTTCTTATAGGGTGATAGGGATGTCAGACACTGAAGGAGCACTGACCAAGCTGCGTTATTTGACGCATTGATAGGGAGAACGTGTTGCTCTTTCCATACAACTGTATTCTGCATGTGTCTGTAAACAGCGGCTTAAACAAATGTGAACCTATCCTCTCAGTCTGAGGTCCTTGTTCATGCTCACATAAATATTCTGAAGTTTGAATTGAAAATAGGAGGGAACTGACATCACCCTCATATCTATCTTTTTACGTGTGCAGCTTTTGGTATTTATTTTGAAGTCTCAGAATCCAGTGTTGCTGGTAATCAATTACTACACTTTAATCTTCTCCAAAATACAGCCAGAATGAAGCACATGTCTTGTGTTTCTAAAGCAACCAGTAAACAAAAAAGATTATTCTACAACTCTCCCTGCTTTCTCTTTGCTGTACCTTTTTTTGCTGTGCTACTCTTCTGCCGCTCTTTCTTGCTTTTCTCACTTCTCTTGTCACCTCTCCCCACCAGAAATCTCTGCTGTTGACAGGGGAGAGGGGAGGAGAAGAGGAGGATAAGACCAGGCTCTATCCATCATGGCAAAGCGAGGGGGTGGTGAGGGGGAGTGAGTGAGTCTGCTGATTGAGGACCACTGACTGAAGCAGGGAACAAAACCGACAGGAGATAGGTTGAGGCCGTTTGACATGCAGTTTGTGAACAGTGAAGGCTCTCTGGTGACTTATAAAGGTTCAGCAGTGGCTTTTTGGAAGTGATTTGTATATTTCTGGTGAGGCGTGCAGGCACATATTCCATCATTTCCTCTGAACACAATTATTTCCTAAACTTTAACCAACTGTTGTTAAACTCATGCTTATCGTGGGCTGTGGCTCCTTGAGAAAGACGGCGATACCTCATTGTTTATGATGGTTGAGCCACTGCCTTGCATGGTAGCTCTGCCACCATCCGTGTGTGTGTGTGTAAATAAGTGAATGGCAAATTGTAAACTGCTTTGGATAAAAGCATTATGTAAATGCAGCCTATTTATTATTCCATGATCATAATCCTAAAGGCCAGTTTACAATATCAGTTTTTGCAATCATAACCTTTTTCTCCTTTGGCACAGTTTTACATCACTGTGGATGTTTTGTAATGCCGTCACTTCATTACGTTGACATTTTAAACTTTACATGAATTGCTTTCTAAAGTTAATATTTCCAAATAAAGAGGCTACTCGTTGTGGTTGTGAGTGGCAAGCAGTCAGGAAAACGCAGAAAGCTGAGTATGAGGTTTTTATTCATGAAAACAGATATTATCCAAGTTCAATTTTGTTGCTCTTTGGACTAGTTTTATCTTTTGTCCAGCCAGTCAAACGTGAACTCACAGGGATACAAGTGGACAGTTATAATTGGCAATTGGGACACCCTTGTTTTATTTACAGCACATGTGATGTGGCCTCGGTCTTAACTTTTGTCTTGCTCTGGACATTTTTAGACCCTGGATCAAATGCTGACCGTGTTGCTTTGCCTTAAATACATGTTTCCCTCAACTTTATCCACTCAACAAAATTGCTGAGCAAATACTTCAGCGGCACTCTCTTTCACACTAATTTACCTCCAAACATCCTCACCTGGGAGATGCTCAGTACAACATTAGTCCTCTGCTACTTTGCAGCTGGCAGACCTGGTGCCTCAGCACCACAGTTAAGGAGAAGAGACATGTTTGACTTAGTTTCACTCACTTTCCTCTACACAGATTGTCCTCCGTAGAGTCATCAAGAGCATGTGACCCTCCGGCAAGCCGCTCAGTTTGCTCACCATTAGGCTTCCACCGCTTCTATTTGTCATTTTGATGTTAACTCCATATTACAGTGTAGACGAGTCAGCCATGGCAAATAAATTCAGAGAGTCCATTGAATGAGCTCCTTAAAGTCTACACTGGATGTTTTTGTTGAATGAGTTCCAAAGAGTTGACTCTCGAAGCGGAAACAAGCTTTCCGGCGGTGGCGACGCGTTGAATTAGTGGACTTAGCCAGGCCAGGAGACAGGAGAGGAGAGAGGCGGAGCTGTTATCACACTGCAGCACCTGGACCAAAGACAGACAGGACGGGACAGAGACGTCTGTCAAACACACAAACACACTGAGGCTGAGACACACACACACCAAGCAAAACCCAAGCAGTATAACACACACCAATACTGTGTGAATTGTTGATTCACTTTTCTTCCGCTCTTAAAGGTCATTGTGTCTGTCCTGTCATATCCTTTTCTCTCTTAATTCATCTCTGTGTCACTTCTCCTCTCCCTGTCTTCTTCTGTCTTCCCTTCCCTATAATTTCTTCCTGTTTGTCATACAGCATGTTACTCCTCCTAATGTGGTGCCTTGTCTTCTCTCTCTGAGTCTTGACGTCTTTCTCTTATGTCTGTGTCTATATAATTGTTGGAATGCTAACAGCTACTACTACTGCTATTCATGCTACTAAAAGTAGTAATACTACTACAGCTATTAGTATGACTGCTACTAGTACTACTACTACTGCTGCATCTTCTACTGCCATTACTATTGCTATTACTACTACTACTACTACTGTGATATTAAATACTACGACCAATACTACAGCTATTACTATGACTACTGATAGTACGTCTTCGACTACTTCTTCTAATTACTAATGCTTCTACTACAACTTCTACTATTACTACAAATATCACTACTACTACTACTAGTAGTTATTCTAATGCTACTAATACTTCTACTAATAATACTTCTACTACAACTACAACTGTAGTTGTAGTAGCAACATTGTAGCAATGTTTTTGCGATTCATTTCAGTTTTCAGCATTCCAACGCATTTTCAGCAGGAAATGCTTTTTCTAGTTCATATAATGTGCTTTGGAATGCCAGCATTAAATAAGTATCTTTTCGGACCGGATGAACTTTGTTATTGTTCTAAAAACTCACGTTTTTATTGTGTCCACGTGACAAGAACTACCGTGGTTCTTGGAGCTCCTATTTCAGAGTAGGTACTCTTCCCGTACAAGAGGAACCATGAGTGACAAAAGTGTACGGTGGTTCGTTGAACACATGAGCCGAAGTAGCACTGGAAAAAAAAAACTTTTTAAAGTTAGCTGTGTAAACAACTGACAACGCAAACAACAGCAAATAACGAAAAAAAGAAAGAAAACCCAACAGTGAGGTCTAGAAGTTATCTTTTTTCGTGAGCACAAACCCACTGAGCCGAAGAACTAATTAGAGCCACTGATCAGTGTGCTAACCCAGCAGCACAAAGCACACCCACTGGGCCGAAGAGGCTGATTCAACAGAAATCGCATCAGGTACTTTGGTGAAGGCTATTTTGCTTGTGTCGACATGATGTGTGACACGTAACAGAGTTGTCTAAATATTATTATATTACTAAATCACATTAAGACATATTAAAGCACAGCGTTTAAAGCAAATGTAGCGAACTCGCTGTTCACCGATCTCCTAGCTGGTGAGCACCGGCTGGTTAACGTCACCTTAGCGTTCCTATTGGTGTTCTGAAGGCACGTAGTTCTTTGAAGATCTCCCCGGTGGGCAGTTCCTCTCAGGAAGTCCCCAGAGCAGTTTGCTCCAAAACGCCGAATGATTTCGAATGACTCATGTTTAACGCAATAATCATAACAATCACGTATGCAGCACCAACTAAAATGCAATTGTCGGTTAGCAGAGACGCCTGATATATTGAATAGAGTGTACACAGGGTTGACATATTTCAAACAATTACAATTAAATCTGAAATGCACTTTTTATTTCAAATGCATTAAAAACCTTAAACTTCCCTTTTGCCTTTGTAAATGGAATATAATTCTTATATATCACACATACAGCGACTTGAAGGTCTTGTTTGCTCCTCGTTGTGATCCCCCATTTCTCTGTGTTGTTTTCCATCTCATAGTCATTCCTCGTGGCAATCTTTTTCTCCGTCTTTACCTCAAAATTCATGCCATTCTTCTGCCAGCCATTTTTAGATCTCTTCTCTCCTTCAAGTGACTAAATTACACACAGGCAAACACACACACACACACACACACACACACACATGCATGCACTAAGAATTCCTAGTGTAAAAGAAGCCATTATGAAAAGCACAATCCCGGCCACATGCGTGTGTGTCTGTGTGTGTGTGTGTGTGTGTGTGTGTGTGTGTTCGTGTGTAAGTGCGTAAGCGTGATTCTGCGTATCATGAGTGTTACTGAAGCACAGAAGAAGATGAAGCGTTTTAAAGTGTGCCTCTGCGGAGGTTTTTTAATTGCGATGACATTAATGGAACCCCGAGGTGCTGCATCTCTCCCGCAGCGGGTGACTGTTTTAACCTTTTAGCTCTGCTTAAGATTAGCAACACAACATTAGCATTCTAAAATGTCCGGCCCCTCTCACATTTTATCCGCTAAGTGTTTCTTGTGAAGGTTGAGAGTTTTCAGATGGAGCTGAAATAGTCTCACTCGCAATCTGTCATCTTAATGTGCCACTTTAACCTGTAAGATGGTCTGACTCTCTAATCAAGCCTCTACTTTGCTTGGCCAACAGCTACTAGCAGTAGTAAGTGCAGTAATGGACTTACATATTTGTCAAACTACTGCTGTATTTAGGTCAATAACCGGCTTTGACTGTTTGTAAAACTTCCTTGTTGAGCAAGGACATTCTGACGTTCAAGATCTGGGATTAAAAAGTACAAAGTGACTCAAAACACATTCTCCTTTTTACAGGAGAACGTGGCTTTGGTTTTCTGGCAATGAGGTTCCTGAATGCATTGCTTGTTGGTGGTGAACATATTGAATGTTGAAGTGCTCCTAAACAAAGAAACAATGGGAGTTTCCAAAGCTCTTCCGGTTTTTTAACGTTGTCCCCACGTGGAGGTTGTGTTGCAAGTCGTTTTGTCGATAGAAATATAGATTTCTTTTTTTCTAAATGCAGCAGTTCCGTTTCCTAAACTCTGCTGGCCATATCAGAACACCAGCAGAATACATGGGCACAGTCAGGAGGACTTGTACTAACTTACTTCCTTACTGCGATCAAAGTTAACCATGAAAACAGGACAGGAGAAAGAAACAACAGGATTTTTTTTTGGCTGGACTAGATTGACTGACATTTTCAATTTAATCCTAAAACTAAAACAGATTAAAATATCAAAAGGTTTGACTAAAACTGAATACTTATGGTTTTTAGTTAATAAGATGAGACTAGTGAACTAAAACTTGACTAAAGGAACAGGACGACTAAATATGATGAAACTAACTAAACTAAGGACATTTCACTTACTCTGTAGTCACTTCTTGTCAATTTTTAATAAAATTCAGCTCCCCAACCAGACTCAAAACTGACTGTTTTCTTTATATGTGCAGAGATGTGTGTGTCAAAGTGTCCTGACAGCTCACAGACCAACTGAGACCAAAACAACCTCGCATATACCCGAAGCTCCTTCATCCACTTCACCTGGTACTGTTGATGTTTGTGTGAATGTGTGAGTTGTCTGCTTGACAAACTGATATGACGTGCACTGTTGTTCCATTCACTCCCAGAAACACACCTCAGACTCCAGTGACTGTCCTCTTATCGTAGAGTCTCTGCTCCCAGCTGTGATTGCTGAACAAACTTGTTGTTTGCCGGTTTTGTTGACATGTTTATTTGTTTGTTCTGTCGGCCTGCTGGTACCCTGGTGACCATCGTTGCATCGTTTGCTCCATGGAGCCCAATGAGACCTGTGTTTTCTTGCTGTGCAAATGTTTGTGTCTTGGTGTGTGTGTGCCCGTGGATGTCAGCGTACTGTATGTGCAAGTGCAAGCTAGCCAGTCAGAATAGAATAGTGTGTGTTTGTGTGTTTGTGTGTGATTTGTAGACTTGAACTCCAGTGGGATGCTTTGGTTGATAAATACCAATCAAATCACACACACACATACATTCTCCCATTGCCATCCCTGTACTTTTGGATCTCTTCCTCTCATAATAAATGAAAGGCTGAAGTCTTGGACTCTTACATTGTTATCTCTCCGTCCAAATGAGCCGCGTAGAGCTTTATTGCACTTTTGAGGAAGCAGTACTCGCCCTCATGGAGCCTTATATTGGTCGAGCTTTTCCTCAAATATGAGTGAATATGTTCATTATCGCAGCTGTGACTCCCTAAAGTTCCTCTTGATGACAGCGGCACAATCCTCTCTGGTAGGTTTTAGTCACAGAATGATCAAAAACAAAATCTACGTTACAAAGAAAATAGGCAACAACTTTTTCGGGGAAATGTTGTGTTTTGCAATAATAACATATCTGGCAACATTTAATATAACTGCAATTATCTTATTTGACGTTTGTATAGCTCAATCCATTGTTACAAACATTAAGCCGGGCACAGCTGCTGTTCTGTACAGTAAGTAGGACTGTTGTGATTGAGCTGCATTTACCATTAACACAAGCAAAGGTGTAAAGATCTCACAGATCAGAGGCTTTCTTCACATTCTGTTCTCGACCAGAGAAGGGGGGTTGGGTTTGTGCATGGCCAGGAGCATCAGGAGGAATGAAAACCGTCTCTGGATCAGTTGATTAGAAGGAAAATTACATAATTATCCACAAATTGGACTCATTTTGATGTTTTTGACTTCCACATGGTTTCATTGTGGTTTCTTATTTCCGTCTTATTTTCTTCTTTCTTCTCTCTTTTGGGTTTCATATATTGTGACGAAAACATTTTTACTTATAAACCTTGAATTCTGAAGCTTACTGGTAGGGCAGTTTTCTCGCTTTCTGTCAGCAACAGCAGATTTGTGCTCCAATGGTCTTTGGCTATTGTTGCCGACCTGGTGAGGCCACATTCCGACTGTTCCACTTATTCCAGCCAAATACGGCCACACTGCTTTTCACCACCAGTTTATCCCAGCAGGTTACCCGGAAGTGTTTCCAAATATCCTTAATCTAAGTTAAGAAAGTGCAAGGCATTCTAACAAATAATACAAGGGTATCAGCAGCACACTAACTGCCATCCGCCTCCTCTTGTTACAAAAAAGAAATCCAAATAGTCCTGATACTGGAAAACAACACAAACAAACAAACCAAATCAGATTAATTATGTAGCAATTAAAGTACCAAGTGAATTTCAAGGGATTTCCTTTCATTTTGGTCAGATTCATCAAATGTAATGGTAGAAGTCTTCCTTCAGCGTCGCACTCTCTGCCTGCTGAAAGTGATCTGTGGTTGCTACACTGCTAATCTGGGACCTTAGCCCAGAGAGCTAGCTCCGAGCTACTACCACAGCCAACAACCCACCACCATTGTCTGTGTCTTTGTTTACAGAGAAATATGTCATTCTAATCCCATGTGTGGTGGGAAGTAGAGTGGGCAGGTTTGATTCCATGTGTGAGGGTTTTTATTTGAAAGGGATCCGGTAACCAAACATCAAGCTGTGCAGATTACATTATCGGCGCCCTGCTTAGAAATGTGTACGGAGGTAGCAGTTGTAAAAGTCCCACGCTTTGCTGCATGCATGCTGGACTGCTACACATTGGCTTCATCCAATGCGAGGAAAGATTGAGACTACAAAGAGAGGGTCGGTAGCAGCTTGGTGTTTGGTAATACGATAAGTGCTTTGTGTGACAGCTGTGAAACATCCAAGGAAGAATGACTACCTGCACTAATGTAGGACTGACAAAGTGTGATGACTCAGACTTTTATTAAGATACGTCAAGAGCAATCATTTATTTACACTTATGCAGCCCATTCACAGCTTTGTGTCAATGACTTGTTGATCTGCCCCCGTTGATTTTTCATATTCATGGCAGCCCCCAAAGTCACATTTCATTTTGAAGTGAATCAGCAAAGTTTTTAACTTGTGCATTCATACTCATTTTGCAATGGTTTCTTTAAAACCTTCAATGTACAATATTTTTGGAGGTTGTCCCTAACGTAAACAGACTTCACCTGAGATATGCTCTTTATTACATGTAGATCTCCGCCTTCATCTACATATCTCTCCATCCATCCAATTATTCATTCATTTATGGCAATCTAGGCAATGATTCTGAGTCATCTAACGTCCATGTCTTTGTGGAAAGAAAGCAGAGCACATGGAGGGAATCCATACATGTGTGGGCCAACAGATGTCAATCCCTCTCAGAATGGCCGCAGGGAAATCTGAAATCTCAGCATCAACACCATTCACTGAGTTCACTCTGTGTTCACAACCTTTTTAACAAGTTTGACGGAAAAATATGTGACTTGTTGGCAGCCCTCAACCTGACTGGCACTTCATTCAGTATAATCTGGTCAAACTGTCACAGAATGCATAAGGAATACATATTTCAACGCTTCACTGTAACTCTAATTAAGTTATAACTTTAGGCATGGTCAGTGGTTTTTATCTTACGCCCTCCACAGCTGAGTTTGACAGCTGCCTTGGGACAATTGTCAGGAGTTACTGTACTTAAGCTGCATTAGCTTCCACAACTTTCACAGGACAGCAAACCATCATCTTAATTGTCATACTCCTCACCATCATTATATCCACGACTCTCTTTGCATAATACTGTGTCCTGGGCCGTGCAGCTCACATGCTACATACAGCATGATGACTATGGAGCTGGTATTATACATTGGAATTAAGGAATGGATGAATCGTGTCACCCTTTGGTGACCAAGTAATTCCAACAGCAGTGGCAGGTCTCTGGCAAAGAAAAGATTAAAGTATCAGTCAGAAAATGAGTTCTGAAGTCTGAAGTCTCAACAGCTGGCTAGATGATTGTAATTTTTACTGACGATCATGCAGGACAAACCCCAGCGGATTATGGTCTTTAGTACCATGCAGGACAGATGTAGGATGGATGCATGCGTAGGGGCTTCTATAATGGCTACCCCTGCAGGGCTGGTGGTGCAGAGGCCTGTTCAGTGGTGCAAAACAAAGACCAGGTCTGGAGCAGAAAGCAACTGATGGCATTTCTCTTCACTCATTCATAATTAACACACAAGAGGGGCCAACATATGTGAACATAGGCGTGTAGAAGTCCCCATACATTGAGCAAAGAGGCCTGCAGTGTAAGGGAATACACATGTCTACTTCATGTACCGTACGCTGAATCAAACAAACACAAACAGACACTCGCACACACATCATGTTCTCCAGCAGCTTTCGTCATTATTACAATAGTCATTTAGCAGTGGACTTATATAACTGGGGAGCCAGCTGCTGCATTGTGTGTGTGTGTGTGTGGTCATGTGGGTGGGTGGTTGGTGGGTGCTCGCTCACTCCTAATAAGAAAAGCTAAATTTAGTTGTTATCAAAGACAAAATCAGAAATGCAAACTGAAAATATGATTTTGCAAATAAAATTGTAAACCTTTATGTAGGTGTCACTTACAGAGGTCAAGTTTGATCGCAGTCTGCAGTGAACAGCTGAAAATAATGAGATTTTGATAATACAGCTTGCTGTAGTATTGCCTTGAAGGGAGAAATAAAGAAAAGCAAAACAAGTCTGGGTGAGAAAATGTTTGGGGAGACAGGATCAACGTGGGCTACTTGATCCAGCTACTCTTCAGTGAGAACTGGAGGTGATATTTGAACTGTCAGTTGTAATATCTGTCAACAGTAGTATGCTATCATTAGCCTCAAGTGCTAGAATATTTACCATTGCATGGCAACACCATTAGCTCGGCCGAACTTCGATACCAACCAAGGACCCAGACCAGATTTGTCCCCTGAATGAGTGAGTGAATCGGGGATAATTCAGCCCTGAACTCATGTCTTTTGAGGACGCTAAAGCCTGTTTCCATTCAACTTTTGCTTTAATCGGCACAACCATTCTTACAGACATGGTAAACGATATTACAACTTTTATTATATATCTTCTCCATAGATATTACAGCATTTCATACCTCTATAGTAATGGTTTGTCTCGGTTTAGTTGCAACTACAAGGCTAGGGAGAGAGTGATGTCGTGGTTAAAAGAAAACAATGTGGGACAAACTGTGGTCTCCTGTGTCAACTCCACCTGCTTTTATGCTGCATGGCCTTCTCCCTAAGAACTTTTGTGGCGTCATGCTATTCGGCCTTTGTTCCACACTGACAAGAGTTATAATTCACATGTCCGCTAGCTGTCCTTGCTCGGTGAACGTAAACAGGTCTGTAATAAGGCATTTTAACACACAACAAAAGCAGTTTTTTTTTTAGGACAGTCTCAACCAAGGTAATGGAATAAAAAAGTAGTGCATTTTGAATGCCAATCATCAGTTACGGTAAGTGCAGCTGCTATAGAAAGAGGCCTCAGGGAAGTTTTTTGTGTGATACTCGTTTGTGTTCGAGGAGAAAATGGGCGTGATAGAGAATGTTTACTGGAAGACAGAAATATGAGAGGGAAAGACAGCTTTATACAAGATAGAGATGAAAAGCCAATGTAAAAGTGGGCAGAAGGACAAAAAATGAAAGACAGGATGAAACGACAACAAAGGAAGTGAATAAAAGGGCGAGATGCATCCAAAGTAAAATAACAGAAAAAAAGATTCTGGGTAGACAGATACAACAGATGTTCTCACAGTGAGACACATTTGACCTGTGACCAACATAACGGGGCTCTTTTACATCCTTCTTTCAAATGTCTAACAACAGTTTGTAATGACTTTCCAAATTTACAGCTTCCCATCTGTCTCACACTATATCTTGAAGAACATCCCCACCTGTTCATTCTAACAATTTGAAAGCCTTGCCTTCCAGTCTGTCCATCACTCCCATCTTCAAAAAATACATACACTCAAGGTCTTAGTGAAGTAAATCGCCATAATTGCAAGATGTTTTAAGTATTGCAAAAAGTCTTTAAAAAGAAAAAGACATCTGCTCCCATGAGGCAACACATCAGCAATATGAACACAAAACAATCTCTATCATAAAAGTATGAATTATGCTTTTCTTCATACAGCTGTATGCACCTTTTATCATCCGTAATTGTATCTGTTTTGAAGAGTTCACATCGTGAACTTAATATCTAAAAACACTTAATATTTTGTAAAGTGGAAGTGATTCCAACAGGATTAACCTTTCATAACATGTCTCTGGCGAGCCAAGAGTTATGCATCACAGGACGAGAACTTCTTGTCATAGCAGCAACTTTGCAACTTGTTAAGACCTCGTTAGAAACCCTTTCTCGACTTTTCAATTTGTTGACAGCTTGTCACTTGTAGGGAAAGTAACCCTGTCTCTTCTCAGTGTTACGATCACAACAACAGATTGTTTTGCCTCTGCCTCTCAAAAAGCAGGAAAAGCACAAAACAAGATTTTAATGATTTGACAGTTGACTCATTTAAATGCCGCTCGTGTCCAATGACAGCAGCTCCTCCAGAATGTGTTGAGAAAATATGCAGGTGTTTTTTGTTGTTGTTGAACATCTGTCTGCACTTCGAATAACTCACTGCCATTTTCCTTATCGTTGCTAATGCTGTTTCTTCAAGTCATGAATTATCAGCGATGGTCGTGGTTTACCCAACAGCAATCTTGGCCCACCTTTTAAAAGAGGAATATTTTTCATTAGAAATAATATTTCCTTATTGTTATCCCATTATGGAATGTTGCCGAATATCAGGATTAAACAATCATCTTAACGTGCAGATATTGACGGCAAACTTTGGCTTCTACACCAGCAGGAATCATCTAGAAAGGTTTGCTCTCTGAGTCCTGTACCTTCAGATGACAGTTTAAATGTGTTGTACTGTCAGAATTTGGCCCTAAACTGTTGTACTCACACTTAAGACACCTGCTGGTTCGGTTTGGATGCAGGATAAGCTGCACTTCTACGGTGCCTCTTACAGTATCCTTCCAACCTGTCTTTCCCTAAAACATCTGTTCCAACAACAACTTCAGACAAACAATATGTCTTCTTCTACTTTTGTCTCTCAGACACATCTGCTGCTGTGCGTGCAGCAACGTTTTCTGACACGTAGCGTATGGCGGGTCTGCTCTTTTGTTTTGAGAAGAATGCCTTTTGAGTTTACATTTATGTTTCAGGCATTTTGCCACATTTTGCCACTTTCATCCAGAGCGACTTGGCAATGAATGGAACTGTAGAATAAGGTTTAATTTCTTGAACTTTACAGGAAACTAACTGAGTGCAAAGCTCAGAGCTATGGATCACTGTGAACCGCAAATAATGGACCCAACAGGAAAAAGGATTGTTTAGAAGAACAGTTTTATTTGTATAATTGCATTGCCATTGACACCATAGCTCTCTTATATTTTGAACTTGGTAGTTGGAGAGAAGTGAGGTTAAAAAACATCTTACAAATTGAGTGTTTGAAGAACCACAGGCCGTGAGACCATGGGCACTTAATGCCTGTGTCTTTTACCCCTTCTGAGTACTTTAGGAGGACATTGGTAGATTTGCTTTTCAGGAACTCAAGACTTTATCTCCATCATCACTGTTCAGACTTCAGTTCTGGTTTTGGGCCATAGAAATACAAACGTGCTTCTGCAAAAATTTGAACCAAACGTTCCTCATTGACTTTAGTTTAATGACCATACTCTTATGGTGTAAGAGGTGGAAATGGGGTAAAAGAGTAAACAAACATCCAGACAGACTCCAGGGAACGTGAAGGTGAAGTAGCAGCAACATCCTTCTTGAGACTTCAGGACATTTGATCTTAATTTCATTATTAGGGGCAAACACATGCCGCTGGTATGAAAAAGAGGTCACAAATGATATGTGCTTTGTGAAGCTTGAGAGCTGCCATTGAAGATGCACAAACCTCCTTCTTGTATCTGCTTTGATTGATCTCTATAAATAGAGTTCACATCGTCGCAACAGATAAAAGAAGGTATGTGAACTATTTTTATAGAGATCGATCAAGGCCATAGTTTCACTTGGAGCTTTCTAGTTTCACCATACGTGAAAATAGTTTTGTCCATTCAATCTATTGTGTGCCTGGTAAATGGTCAGCCTGCTGTCATTTCAGTTCCTTAGCTGTGATGCTGTAATATCAACTGGTTCTGAAGACGGTGACGATTTAAGGTCTAGGTGTGGATTCAACGGTCTTTCTCTGGGCTTCCTCTCCCTTTCTTTCTTTCTTTCTCACCCTTCCTTCCCTATCCCCCTTTCCCCCTTTCCCCCTTTCCCTCTTTACCTGTCACTCACTCGCTCACCCCCCCCCCCCTCTCGCTCTCCCTCTGCTGAGTGTAAATCTTTTCTTCTATCACCGATGCTCCTCACACACAGTCATACATGACCTTGTGTCGATGCTGATAGGGCTCCTGTGTAAGAGAGAGATAGCGTGTGGGTGTGTAATGGTGATTTTGATTAGATGTACTCTGTGTGTAAACCAGAGGCAGATACAACATACATGCAGCGTCTCTTACCGGAGTCATCCATCAGCTAAGAATTCAGCAAAATCTGAATTTTCTAAGTACATGCAAAAGTGAGGTAAAGAGACCCCCTTGGGCATATATGAAATGACTCCCAAAATAAAAGAAAAATAAAAATAGACATCATCACAATGACAGAATAATTTAAACCTACAGTTGTGGTTTAAAAGGAGCAAAGGCACACTTTATTGCAGTGTAGCATATTGCCTCTTCCCTCTGCATACTCTTTATTTTTCTACTTGGAAACCTAGTGTTGAAGTGCCGATAAACAAGGCACTGCTCCAGAAAAAAAGAAGAAAATAAAATCAATGTTAATGCTCTGTGAGCTACCTCATGGCCAACAGGAGCAGACTGTAGCTGTGAATGTGTGTAATGTATGAGTGTCATCCAGGGAACGAGGGAGGAATAGATGGCCAGTTAATGTTCCTGCTGTAAATAAAGTTTTAAGTGTATTACACTGAAATTCTTGCTTTGACAACATCATATATTTATAATATAGTTAAGGCACTTTTTGGTGTCAGAGGAAAATAAGATCGCGAAAACTGACAGCTTTGTAAAGCTACTGTTTGTTTCATCAGCAAGATACTTTACAATTTACAGTATCTCTGCTGTATCAAAAGAATACGCTTACCATCATTTACTGTAATAATTAAAACATAACAGTATTTTACTGGCAGCAGTTTCATCAGCAAGATACTGTACACCAGGGGTCACTAATAGGCGGACCGCGGTCCGGATCCGGACCCAGACCCCGTTGTATCCGGATAATTGAGAATTATTACATTTTGATGGAGCGCTTATATTGTAACCGGCGCAGCTTTTTCAGCCTTTACAGACCAGAGTCTTTAACTAAGAATGGACAGACTCGTATAGGTGAGTTCTTCACACGGGCAGTTTAAAACCAGGATGTCATATGTTCAGAGACTGCGGCGATTATTAAAATCATTAATGTGAAGCGCCACTACGAGACAAAGCACAACTCTTTTTATATGGTTAGGTCACTCTTAGAATGCCATTGTAATTGTAGATCACAACTTGTTATGTCTTGAGGTTTATCACACAGAATGTGTTGCAGATTAGAACAGAATCATTGACCTGAAACATAAAACAAATGGGGAGAGAGAGAGATATATATAGAGAGAGAGAGAGAGAGAGAGAGAGAAAACAGACAGATAGAGAAAGAAAGACACACAGACACTTGTCAGGCTTTGTTGCTGTATCTGACAGAAGCAGCTTAGGGACGCAGCCTTGTCCATCATTCTGCTTGTTGACAGACATGCACACACACAAGCACACAACAGTCCTGACGGATGCAACATGGGAAAACAGTGTTGCTGTATTTTCTTACATTTGTGAGTGTCTGTGTGTGTGTGTGTGTCTGGGGGGGGGGGGGGGGGGGGGGTTCATTTAGACAGGACGTGGATGGAAACTGACTGTTTGGGGGAGGCATACAACAATGAGATGGTAATTCTAGTTATGTTGACTGAAACAAAGGGAAAATGTCCTCAAATACTTGCATCTAAATAGGTCATCTAGTATAGAAAGAGTGTTGCCATGATTAAAGCACCATTGACTTGGCCACACTTTCGTATACATGTTTGACATATGCCCTACATAAAGCAACATCATTTGAAATTCCGCAGATTCAACATTCACTCTTCTTCGCCTCCTGAGGGAAATATCTGGCTCTGTAGCTCCTATGCTCCACCATGTTCACCAGTACGCGGTTTGATGCTGGCCAAGTGGGCGCACAGTGGGTTTATCAGAGCTCTCAGAGTCAAGTGATAATTCTCTTGAGGTTCATTGCAACGACCAACTCCTGTCACATTAAGCACAGGAGGTCACGTGTCAGTAAAAGGCAAGGTGTATAAAGCGTTTGATGACATGTTGTACTGTGACAGTCTCATATTTGCTGCATGTTATTCTTTCGTCAACCCTGATCTGATTTAAACATCCTACAATTCCTCACAGAAAATAGCTATTTCTCTGCCTGTTTTGACAGATTTGTTGCAGTGTTTGTTTGGTTGTCACCCTTCAGATAACATGTCAGTTGTCATCAAAATGTTCACTGACAGGCCTCTACTTTCTGTATTAGTGGTGGCTTTGGGCGAATGTTGCAATTTTACGCCTGCCACAGTTTTGGCCTCCAGTTGTAGTGTAGGACTGCATCTCTAAATGTGTTGTGTGTGAATCTTTACATTGTATTTGCTGCTAAAAGTGCATTATTTGATATCACATTAACTGAGATCTGTGCTCTCTCAAAGACGTGCTGGTGAGGTTGTATTCATTGTATTAGTATGTTTTATTTATGATTTGTGTTTTCCACAACCGTCTTTCTCGAGTGAATGTTTCCCAGCCGCTGTTCGGGCAAACGTTTCTGTTCTCCATTCCTGTCAGTCTGTCATTCACATTCTATCTGCTGTATTTTGTTATTCTGCTAACTCGCTTTGCTTTATGAACTTTCTTAGCTGCCGTCTGGGTAAAGTCAATTTCCTTTGAAGTGGATTATCTTAAATTCTGGGTTGGTTGAGGAGGACGACATAGTGAATGGGAGACGGAGGGAGAAGAAGGTGAGGTAGGGAGATAGAGGACACAGAAGGAGAGAAGGATACAGAGAAAGAAACACAGGAAGCAGAACAATTTCTAAGTTTTTTAAAATATTATTATTTTATGTAAAATTCAGCTGTTGAATTATAAAAGAGGGGGACCGCACATTATTTTTATGCTGCTTTGCTTCACACACACACACACACACACACACACACACACACACACACACACACACACACACACACACACACACACACACACACACACACACACACACACACACACACACACACACACACACACACTAATGGTATTTTTCTTCGGAACATGAGGACCCACAAGACTTTTACAACTTCTCACTTCCTTTTCCTTTGTTTTTCCTAACCGCAGCACATAAACAACACATAATTGGTAAACCGGGGGAAATTTTCCCCTCCTTTAAAATAAACCAAGACACAATTGTTCAGAGTCAAACAGAAAAATAAAGTGAGTTTTCAAGTTTCCACAAGAGGGTCGTTCCCTTTGCCAAAAAGCATCTTGTTTAGACACACAGGTGCATCTACATACATACTCACAAACATATGTACAGAAAGCACGTCAAGGGACGGGCATGGCATATTTGCTGGCAGTTTTTGGCAAGACATGAAGCGAGACAAACACAAGAAAGTATTAATGAGAAAGGAGACAAAAGAGGATTTGCTTCCCTTCTGTGTGGAGGAAAACGTTGAGTCTGCGTTGGTATTTGTTGTTTGCCAAAGACTATTGTAAGTGTGTTAATAAGAAAAGCAGTAAACAAGCATGCATGCATTTGTGCGCATGCCTATGAAGTGTGTTAATAAAATGAGGGAGGGTCTTGTCAAAGTGATAAATAGAACAAAGCACACCGGGACGGATTAGAGAAAGAGGGAGACAAAGAAAGTAAAGAGATTAACCATAGGATGCCTTGAGATTGAAGAGTAGAGGAGGTGCAGAGGGGGGGGGGGGCTGAAGGAAGGTATATAAGGAAGGAAGAGAGGGAGGAAGGCAGGGAAGGAAATCACAGAGGGATGGATGAAAGGCAGAAGAAAAGCTTTAGGAGGACGTGAGGAAAAGAGATGAAAGAGGAGACCTGGTAAGGAAAATAAAGGAGAGAGAGTGGCGAGGGAATGCTGAGGTAGGAGGAATAGAAACAAGGAGGACATCTGGACGGGAAGGATAGAGAAGATGGGTAAGAAGGAAAGGGGTATGTCGTCCAACAGAAAACCGAAACAAATATGGAAGTGTAGGGAGAGTTGGAGTCAAGAGAAATGGAGGAAGAAATCATCCAGTTTAATGGAAAACCTGGATTTAAAAAAGGGGGCACCGATGAATGTTCTTAATCTAATTGAATGGAGAAGAAAGTCAACTGGAGAAGGGAGAGGATTAGGGATGGCAACACGTGAGGGACAGTTAGGAGGTTTGATGTATACGTTTACTAAGGACAGGAATAAAGTGAAGGTGAGAAAAAAACGAGTATTTGAAGAGGACAAAGGAAAAGAGAGCAAAGTGAACAGAACAAACAATAAATTATATTAACAGCAAAGTCACATTTTGTGTATTATATATAATATCCAGCACAGCATACATCCAATTCACCACGCAGCACTTACTTACTAAAATGTTAACTTTCATAAGAAATTTTCCTGTCACTCCGTTGTCTTCTGCCACCAAAACATACCGTGGGAGGCAACACCATGCTGGGTGAATCATTTTAAAAAGACATTTTATACAAAGAGTATGGCACATATCAGGGATTAAAGAAAATCAGCGAGGAAATCGGGCCGGGGAAATTCCAAGCGAACCAAATTCAATTTTAAGCAAATTCCCCCGACTGTCAGTCACTGTGACAACGCTCCTTTTTTTGTGTGTTTGTGATGTGCTTGTGTAAACTTTAGATTAACCTGGCTTTCTCTTCTCACTCTCTTCGTTTCTCTCTTCATCTCTCTGCAGGGTGTGGTTCCAGTCAGGCATTAACTTCCTGGCTGTGAAACCCAGCAACCTCGTCGCGTGGGAGATCAAACAGGAAATGGCACCGGGAAGCAGTTCGTTGGCGGTGATGTGTCAGAGGAGGGTGTCCTCCACAGCAGAGAGGTAGGGCTGAAGCTCGCATATCTACTCCTGTTTATTCAACAGCTTCCTCCGCCAGCCACCGATTAGCTCCAACATGGAGGTTATGTTTTCGGTTTGTTTGTTGGTGGAAGGGTGTAGCATGGACCAGGGAATAACCCTTTACATTTTGCAGTGGATCTAAATCACAGGGCGGATACACACATTATTTGTCACTGTTGCTATCAGTGTGAGATGGTTCATGGCCTCGTTGAAGGTCTACGCTCTCCGATCGCCCTTCTAGTTTCTTCCTTTTGTATTTGTGTGTTCATAAAAGTCTGCGGGGGGCTGTGGTTATTCTGCACTAAGGCCATGAAAATCTCCATTTGGAAAAGATAGGTCAGTTATTTTCACAGTAGAAGTTTCTGCAACAAAGAACAATTAAATATTCATGATTTATGTTCCATCTACACATTTAAGTTTACAGGTAGTAAACTAGGATGGCTCTTGATTCTGTTTGTTGTTATTATTATTATTTCTTATTCCAGGGAGACACCCTGGCAAATACACTGTTTTTTATGCACTGGTCAATTTCGATATTTCTGCATATTTTGCTTCCACGTCTTCTTTCAGATTAGTGGAAAGAAAACATCCAAAATACACATTTCGGTGTTTATTTTATTTCTTTGTCTGTTTGCGTCTGTAGATTTCTCCTAAAGTCACGAAAAGTTTGCAATAGATAATGCCTGTTAAGAGTAGAAGTCAAGAATAGAAGTAACAATTAAGGGGATTTATTTCAAACTCAGCTACTTGCAAACAAAGGTTCTCAAACAATGTGGGAGAGGCTGGGACAAAGTGCTCGTGCCAAATTAATATAAATCAATATAACAAAACTAGGCCTGGCTAACTCCAACCTCTGACAACAAAACAGAAACAACATGGCTTTACTCACTTATCTAAAAGAAAAGCTTCACCAAAACAAATACAGGGGTGGCACCAATATTCCTCAGGTATCTAGACAAAGGTGAACTACGTGTGTGTACAAATGTGAAATTTACCTCAACTCACCTACTGTCCTCCACCTCCCACCACAAACCTTAACAGATTATCAACAACTGTGTCACAGCTCAAACAGGCAGAGAACAAAAAGGAAGAGGGTGAACTCCTCAGGCTTCCTCCTCTTATTCTGGACCCAATCTGCTGATTGTCCAGCTTGAAGTGTGTGGAAACCAAAGAGCAGCATGACTGGTCTGCACAAGTAGAAACCAATCACCTTGTTTGCAGCTGGAAAGAAAACAAGGGAGGGAGAGAGAAAGAAAGGCAGGAGGGAAGAAAGCACATACACGAGCGCTTTGTTCCTGCCTGACACGTAACAATGCCTCATTTGTATATTTAAACATAACATTTCAGAAAACTTGTAATACAAAAACAAATTGTCTTACTGTAAGTAATCAACTGTTTCATGGTGATATCATGGTTTATAGAATTTTAAAGGCTGCTTTTCTCAAAATTAATTTCACCCTGAGCCACAAATCAGTGGTACTTACACACCAAACGTTTCGGCTTCATTCTCATCTATATTCCAAATGGTTTTATTGAGAAATTTGTTCATATGTCATTCATAGGGTGATTCATTTTATGAACATTTTATTCCTAAAAGGAAGGCAACATTTTTTTTTTCACAGCTGTTGACAGAATTTTCTGATTAATGGCAGTTATAAAAATAAATCTCAAAATTCCCTCTGTAAAAGCATTTAACTCTAATATGTCAACAAAATGAAATTCAAATGTTGAACTTGGTTTAATCCAATGCTTAGATTTCTGTTCTGGAAATGTATGCAAATTAGAACAATAAAATAATCCCTCATTTGCATATTTAGACATACATTTTTGAGTAAACGTGCAATACCAAAAAAATTAATGAATGTCTTATTGTAAGTAATCAACTGGGGGAAGTCCCATGACAATATCTATTAGTTATTTTTATTATTATTATTATTATTATTTTGAAGCCCCCCTAAAATGTTCTTCAGCCCCCCCAAATAATTTGGAATTATTGGCTTTAAAAAAACAACTATTGTTTCTCACATGGACAAGTTATTCATAACTCTAACATGCTACATATGTGCATGCGTTCTGGTTTGTATGTTGTCTCCCCCTTCAAATTACAATAGCCTAACATCATAACGATATAAAGTTGACACTGTCAGGTCCATTCTCCATCCATTGTGTGCGGTCCCTTTAAGAATTAGGATTTGGGAGTGACGCTGATATGACAGCTAGTTTATCCGTCTTTCCTTTACCAGCAGGAACATTATTTCTCTCTCTTTATTTGAGAAAAGTTCATATTTGTGTTGTCAAATTTCACTCTGACCCTGAAATTCTGTCTCTTGTGTTATCATATACTGAACGCAAGCAAAACTACAGAGCAAAATCACACTCGTTCTGATTGAACATATTCTATGAACTGTCTGAAACAATGGATATCCACGGCCCCAAATGGGCCCCAAAACAAATTGCCACGCGCTACGCACGCCAACATGCCACTCCCCTTGGGGCTAAGCCCCCCCCTGTCTTTGAATCATAGAAACGCCCCTGTACCATGAGTATGTACTACACATACACAGTGGGCTAAAAAGCAGCAGTGGAAAGCACTGACCCGTGTGTCACACTCAATTTGCCATTTACTTTAATTGCTCTGCCCTGGTTGGTTATGTTAGTGTTGTATGTGGATTTGCGCTTGTGAGTTTAGTTTGTCGGTAGGGTAAAACCAGCTAATGTGTCGGGTGACCCAGTGCATGGGTAAAAGGTTGTCGTCTCATTGATACAAAAAAAACAACAAAGACGGATGAAATACGATACGTCTGGGTGAGACTTAGAAACAAGGTGGTGAGATAAATGTTTCGCTTAAAGAAAGTAAAATCAAGATGGCAAACAGAGACTGAGGTTAACTGGGTAGCAGAGAAATATTGATTCAAAGTGCACAAGGCAACGGTGCAAACACAACACAATGCACGTGGAGCACACACAACACAATGCACGTGTAACAGGTAGGGGATCAAGTACATGAACTGAAATAGCCTTGATCCAGGAGATACCAGTGGTTTGACTCACACACAAGCTCCACGCTTTTAGCTCAAAGCAAGCTCCAAGGACAACTGTCAACAAATGTATTCCTACTCTGTGATCAACACATGTACAGTGGGGATGAATAGTTATTGTGAATTTACTAACACCTTTGAGGGAGAGACGTATACCCTTTTTATTCTTGTGCATTTTTTAAATGTTGACTTTAAAGGCTCTTTTTAAAATGGATACAGTAAATGGCATTTTGGAACAACTCTAAGGGAAGTGATTATTAAATATAAGTATATAAGTTAAACTTAACTGTGCTATTTTCAAGAGACTAACCGCTGTCCTGCAGTAATGCTCATAGATTTAGTGAATTGTTTAATAACCTTTTATCTCACACACCTACACACATGCACAGACTTGAATCTGCCCAGTACAATCACTCATCACTCATCGCTCTGATCTGCTGGTGAAAACATACAGGCTATTTAGTAAAACAAACAATTCAGAAAAAGTATGAATTCTCAGAAGAAGTAACACTAATGTACCATTGCAGTGTAATGTGTAGATGCTGGCTCCCACTAGTGTGAATGCTGTGTTAATGAGGTGATTTAAATGCAGTCCAGACAACACGCATACACAAACACACCCATCGCTCAGGGTGGAAAATACTGAATGCTAGATGTACCATGCTGGCTGACAGCTGGAAACTATTTACTAAACTTGCTGACCAGTAAACATGGATGAGTTTTGATCCTCTTTTCTTTCTCTCTCTTTTTCACCTCATCTGTCTCTCCATCCATCTCTTCCTTCAACCTTGTGTTGGAATGACTGAAGTTCCTCCTTCACTGTCCCTCATCACCTTCCTTCTCCCCTATCCGCTCTCTGTCTCTCCCTCTCTGCTGCTTGAGGACAGTGCTGATGAATGACTTCCTATTGCATGAAACTATTATAGCAGGACCCCAGCTCAATGAGCACCACTTAGCTAGCCGTTAGCCACGTCTAGCCTTGACTGATGGACGTCATCGGCACCAACGGGTGACCCAAATGTGGCACTGAGGGAAATAAAACTGATGACACAACAGCTTTAAGCTTTCTAATTATTAAGAGCATGAGACGAAAGTTTCCATCGGATGCTTTCAAGACTTTGAAGCTTGTCTTTGTACGGTATGGTAAAGGATGTTCCGTAGTTAGTTTGGAGGGATATCAAAACGCCGTTGGGAGTCATATCTTTAATTGCTAAGCCCAACCTCCCCTTGTTACCCTGCAACGCATGTCAAGCTTTCCATTCCCCTACAGCACATGCCTCACAGTACACAGTTTACGTACTGATAATGATGGAATATTTGCCATCCAAATTCATAGTTGTTTTGGAAACAAAAGCAGACGTCTAATTTTCAGCCCGTAACCGTTGATTTTCCCAGCTGTCACTGACAGGAACTACATAGCTAATTATGCTAACGTTAGGTCCACGACTTGATTGAAATCTTCGTCTCTGGCTGGCATGTATCTTGTTGTGTATCTTGTATCATTACAAACCAAGTTGAATTCCTCCTTAAACCCGTTGGCTTTTTGGTGTGGAAGAGTCCAAACGGGCCTTGCTTAAAGTTATGGTTGCTGAGCTTTGATTGGACAGTTGCTGTTTGGGGAAGGGCTAAAGAGTCAACTGGTGAACAGAAATGTCCACATTTCTTTAATGAATTGCTCACGGACTCCCCTGGTCCTCTTCCGCAATAGGGGAAACTGAATGTGTCTGATGAATTTTGGGATGTGCCAGACATTGTAGCCTCAAGGCAAGGAAGTTATTTTCCTGGCCTGTTGTCGCTCATCGGGACGCTGTTGTTCAAGGTGTTCAGATGGATGATTCTAAGCGGCTGCTTATTTACATGAGCTTTGGCACTTATCCACGTTTGGTCGATTTTTTTATGTTTTGGGGTTTTTGGGTTTTTTTTGCCCTGAAGGAAAAACTCATCAAAGTGACGTCAGGGTAAACACAGAAAGTGATGCTTTGGAAACCAGATTATGATATGGCTATCTCACAAAGACATGTAATGAGAAGCAAACGCATTCTTTCACATTTACATCCACTTACACACATACACACTCCTGCTATCTTCAAAGTGATACCGTAAACAAAAAAAATGTGCCTAAAAGCACAGATTATGATGCGGCAAGCACAAATATATACAAGTGTACAGGCCTATACTACAAACCAAACACACACACACACACACACACACACACACACACACACAAGCAGCAGGGCGGATACAATGCAATGCCTCTGTGTTACCTCTCTAATGAAACAGCAATGAAGGCTGTAGTTGGGAGTGAAGCTAACACAGGGAAGACACACACACACACACACACACAGTATATACAGATCGTTGCCAGCGTACAACAGGCAAGATCACGGGCTTTTATCAGCGATTGTGTGGGCAGGATGGCTAATTAAAAGAGCTGATCTGTATTAATCTCTAATGAGATATTACTGGTTGAGACATGAAACAGCAAGTGTGTTTTTTTTATGAATGCGTGGGTGGAATGATTGCTTCCTCTGACAATGAATCTTGTGTATTGATTCCTGTTACCTACTGTTGTTCTGTGATATAATATGATGTGACATGATACGGTGTATGCGTATAATAGGGGCTGTGTGGTGAGCGGATGCACTAATTAGAACCGAAGCGTAGGCTTCGCTGTGTGTGTGGGTGTGTTTTTCATGTGCGCCTATGCATCTGTTTATGGCCGTGTGTGTCTATGAGGTGGGCGCATGTATATATGCTGTCTTGTATGCATAGTACTTTTGTATACATGTATGTAGGTTGACCAAAAAAGAAACCAGTTGTTGATTATGATGTTAATTGCTGTTCCATCATCACGCATACCGGGGAACCTCATTTTTGTTTCATTAAAGCACCCGTACTTGCCCAGAAGTTTGGATCAGAGCTTCTCAGCGCTCATTTGTTTCTTTATTGATTTTGATTATACGGTAATTATACATTATTTGGCCATTTCTCACTATTTGGCCATTCTGATATCACTTAGCTGTAATTACACAGCACCATCACACTGTGTTATTGACACTCTGCTCGGTTCTGCCTCCCTGCCCTTCTGCCGCTGTGTACCCGTGCTCAGAAAAATAAAATATAATGAGATGTTTGGATGTGCATGTGTGTGTCTCCTCTACCTCAGAAAATGCCATTGAAGCGCCCTCGAGCAAGTTATGTCCTTTGTTGGAATTCATTTTGATTATCATTACAAGTTATTCATTCTTCTTTCACTGCATGCTATTTTAGCATCATTTCAATATCATCTTATGATACAGTATAATCCTGCTATGTTTATTATTTCTAGCAAATATATTGAATTTTATACTTTATTCCATCCAGAAAAGTGTGTTGCTTATGTAGTAGGTTTGACCTTGTTGAGTTTTCAGTGTTGTTCCTGATACTGTTAGTCATTTGTTTTACAGCCTCTCGGGAGTTTTGTCTGACTTGTAAAATGAGTTTCTCTGTTCTTCCCGCTATGTTTACAGCCGTTTTATTACTTTTCAAGTTGAATAAATTGAATCCAACAGGAAGTGGAACAGGCTCAGGATCACCTTAGTTTTGTAATATGAGGAAAATGTGCGATGGTTTGAGTATGGCTGATGATCCCATGGAAACAGTGCTCTATTTCATGATCATGATTAGATCTATGGATTAACACTAATGGGCCTCGTTCGATAGCCAAACTGGGGTAATGCACTGCTCACACTCCATACAGGGACGGGCTATTTATCTGCTTGTGTGTTTTTGTGGTTGTGTATGTGTGTGCTTGCGCGTACTAATTTTCCAAGTTTTTCATCATCCTGAGCCCTTTACTTGCAGTGGCAGCAACAGAAGCCGTTTCATGATTTTACAGTAAGTTGCTGAACCATCGTCAAATATATTATACTGCAAGTAAAAATAAATACATTTGTTGAAAGAAAGCAATAAAGCATTTCTGTGCAACGTGTTACGTGTAAGATGATGAAACAAAATCAAAATCACAGCAGAAATTTTCCAGGAAATTTGTGAAATTGTTGCACATGAGAGGTGATTGTTGCTGAACAGTTAACACGAGGGGCCGTATTCATAAAGCTTCCTCCTTCAAGTTTGAAATTCTCAGAAAATTCTTTAAATTATGTTTTCTAAGATATTTCTCTTCCAGTTATAAGACAAGATCCTGGGAAAGATAAAAGTTGTTCACAAAGCATCCTCCGTCCTTCAGAGAGCTCCTACGTGAAGACCTGTTGGGAGTGGGGAGGAGGACTTTTGAGATGCTTAAACCTTCTACACACGAGTTTCTGAAGCAGAGGAGAAAATGATGGAAAGACAAAGAAGTCGTAGAAATATTCTCCAAACGCTGAATGACAGTGAGTTAATGAAATGATACCATGAATGGATTATGGGACAATTTGCTCCTGGGCACAGACATGGAGGAGGCCCCCCCCACCTCATCCAAACTTGAGTCTCAATGAGTCTACTTTTCATCGTTTTTTATCTCTTCGTGGTGGTTCTGCATCCATTTTTCTTTGATTTTGCGTGAAAACTAACAGCTCCACATGAGCTGCTTTTTCACTACAAACTGGCAAGTCAGTGAATTAACAAGCGAGATTACTTTCCCGTTGATTAATAACATATTCTGGGTGCTGATATCTCATTCATTATATTTAAAATCTAAGATCTTCTACAGTATCTTTGACAAATGGCTTATTCATATTGTATTGTATGGCCACTACTGTAGACAAACTGTGCATGCTGCAATAAGAAATCCCAGAGCTCCCAGCGTTCAGACACTACAAAGACGTTTTTGACATGCATGTAGTTGATCCTCAACAAGACCTCCTGCACAGTCCATAGAGCATATCCGCACACACACACACATACAAACACACATGAACAACATATTCAGGAAAACGTGAATTCACACCCACTTATGCAAATAACTAAAAAGAAGATGCACGCACGCATTTTGCGGTTACCATGCATCACTGCATAGCCTATAGCTAAACCGAGTCATACATTTCAGGAATGTCAATCACAAAGTGTGTGCGCGTGTGTGTGTTTGTGTGGAGGATGGTACCTTTGCCTTTTTTAAATAAACAAGTGCTTCAAACAATCAAAATGTTCACGGAATCAAATGTTGAAGAGTTTTTTTTTTTTTTTTCATTTGAAATGCATTACTGTCTGTGAAATGAAAAGTTATTCAGTTCTGACACACACACGCACACACACACACGTTCTGTTGAGTCAATCTTCTGTATGTAACCTGCCAAAAATCCTTGGAGCCTGTGCCCTTCTGAAGGATGTGCATACTTTAAAAACTTGAATCACAAATCTAGCTCCAAACAGAGACACACACAGGTGTGAGGATTAGGTTTTTAATATTTGAGCTCGTTTTAATTCACACAACAAGAGGGAAAGATGTAGGGCGCCGGGTTAAGTGTTTGGTTTTAGTTGTTTGTCAAGACAAACTAACTCAACAGGGAGCTTTTGTTTTGAGTGCTGTCAGTCTCCCTGGGATACACAAACTCTCTCTCACACACACGCACACACACACACACACACACACACACACACACACACACACACACACACACACGCACACACACACACACACACACACACACACACATGGACATGGGGCCAAGATGTCTGCAGTCTCTGTTGGCAGACATTAGGATTAAAAGCACAGCAGCAGGGAGGAAGGATGGGAAGAGAGAGAGGGTTCTCTGCCAACAAGAGAAAGAGAAGGAAGGGGGTGAGAGGGAGAGAGAGCCAGAAAGGGAGAGTTAAAGTGAGTGAGTCGGACGGAGGAAGCGAACAAGAACAAAATGAGAGCGAGAAAGAGGCCCTGAGAGCTCGACAGTGTTGCTGCTGGTGTTTGTCCCTGGAGAGGAAAACATGGAGAATTCCCTTACACTCATATCCCATTTCTTTCATAGCATAATGTGTACATGTACGAGATACATATATATATATATATATATGCAGGCAGAGTCAATTTGTGTGTGTTCTTCTGTATGACACATTTCTCTGCCCCGTCACTCTAACCAGGGCCAAAGTACTTGCCCTACTTTATCCAAAACAAATCCCCCTGATGCCACATAAGCACACATGGACACATACTGTACACACACACACACACACACACACACATCATTGAATGTCTCTCCTAGTGAGTTCCTTTCACTGACCATAATATTTCATCACCTTTTCCAGAACCATACATGACACTTCATGTCAGGCGTCAACCCATCATGTGAACTTATTGTTACTTAAGCTGTGCAGAACGTTTCGGTTTTAACTTGAGATATGTGCCTTTTTGTTGGTGGGGTGCATTAAAAGCATGTCTTGGTCACTCTGGATCCTCCGCAGACTTCGCTTTGAACAGGTTCTAATATCATAAATGACTTTGCCAATTCAAACCATTCATTCAGTTTGAAGAGACGTAGTAGATAAGTAGTGACTTTTTTTCTGTAAGCTAAGCGTTGCTGTTTAAAGGCGCTTTTCTACTGTACGTACGGCAGTCAATGAAAGCAACACCATTCATACAGCATGGCTTCAAAGTTCAGCGCTGATTCTGACTGTCTTCTGTTCATTAGTGCGTTCAGTCTGTTGCTAGTCTGTAACATTCAGTTCAGTACAGTACAAAACCAGCCTATTGTCATATTACTCTATGATTGCATCTGTGGCTCCTGTAGACTTTTATTATGGGGAAGTAACATACTGTGTATTACAGACATATACTGTAAATAACAAGTGGACATAGTCACCTTGATGTCACCCATTGGTTTGTGGGCTACCCTGTTGGAGCCTTGAGTTCAGCATTTTGGCCTTTGTGATTTTGGTTTTGAGTTAAAACAACGACTGCTGAACAAGACATTTTTAGGCTACTTAAATGTTAAATTTAACTTTCAAGAACTTCAAACACACTATGAAACAATTACAGTTCTAAAACAAAATCACAGATAACACTGTGGAAGCAACTTGTCAATCACAATGAGTCTTCATTGTACCATTTACCATTCATCAAATTTGGAAGTTAATCAAAATCCAAACCCAAATCCCTAACCAGCTAAGTTTTATCTCAATTATCCAGGTGGTAAGATGGCTGCACAAGATTTTAGTTGACTTTTCAATCGAATCGGTCTTAAATAATCATGTCTCCCAGTTCATAATTCCCATAAAATTGCAAAACATTTTCGCTTTGCTATCCCCCAACTCTGCTTTTCCTCCTCCCAAGCTTCCAGTATATTATAGAGAGTTTTTATCTACTGTATTTCAACACCTCATCCTCTGAGTATAGATATGTCCCTGAATGAAATATAAAAAAAATCACAAGGATAATAGTGCAAGTACACACAGTACACACACACACACACACACACACACACACACACACACATACAAACAAATAAAAAAGTCTGTGGGGGTCCTTTAACAGAAGAGGAGAGGAAATGACCACCCCAGTGGTAATGGACAGTGTTTATTGTCCTTCCTTCCTTCCTTCCTTCCTTCCTTCCTTCCTTCTCTCTTCCCTTTATTGCTCAATACAGAATTGAGGCCAAAAGTGTCTCTAAAGGTGCATTTATGTACACAGTACTCAAACAATACGTGTTTTGGTTGCTTTATAGTATATTGAAGCTTCACCAATGACTTTCTTCCTCCCTGCTCTTCATATCACTCTATTTTCCTCATCTGCCTCATGTTCCCCTCTTTGCCCTCTCTCCCTTGCTTGCTTGCAAATATACTACTCTGTTGTTTTATTGTCTGATTTTCTATTTCAATTCCACTCAAGCATGTTTGGCTTGCAAGAGGTCAACAATGCCATTCCAACTTTGTGTATTTTGTCATCTCACATCTTGACCCTGAAGAATAATTTGGTCCCAAACAAACATTTTGCCTGTTTTTATTTGGGGGGGGGGGGGGTTTAAAGTAGGAGCCGGGTTTGTGTTTGAGAGCTGTAAAGATGTCCAGGTTTTACAGCCGATAAACTTCAACCATGCTTTGAATTTTTGGAATTGAGAGAGGACAATCTGGGTGAACATGGAGAAGAAGAAGTAGGAGGGGAGAGATAAGGGAGGAAAGAAAGACTTGTAAGCTAGAGGTTGACACCACTAAAGGCAACAAAATGTTCAAGGAGCAAAAGTAGGAACAGACAGAAAAGAAGAGGTTGAAGGCAGAGAAGGGAAGATAGGTACTAGGGAGAGCTAATTATGTATTCTTGATTATAATTGTTTGTTTTTTGGTCCAAACCCAGGACGGTGCCAGCTTTGTTCATGCTGACACTGCAGGCAAACCACATACCTGTAAGTGAACAAACCTTCTTAAAATAAACCTGTCATCCTCCAAGACAATACTTTTGGGAGCATGGCTCATCCGAATGAATTTGATTTAAGTCCTTGTAACTTCAGTTTAGATCCATCAGCTTGTCTCCAAGGTGCCCCATAATTTACCTCCTCTGGAGTTCAATGCCGTCATCCAATTAATTGACCCATGTGACAGTCCTCCCAAAAACACTATATACTGAGTTTCTTAGGCTGAAGATTCAATTCAGAAGGCACAAAGGGAGAAGGCACACCTCTTCAAAGGATAGTCCTGTAATTCTCCAGGTTATGAGACGTTTTATGTAAGCGGAGGAAAACACTAGCTGTCAATTACAGGAAAAAGGGCAAAAAGCAGCGATATTCGGTGGGATAAAGGCAGCATTTGTGTTCATTACGTGTGCTTTGGTGAGCGTTCATGTGCTCCGACACTCTATCATCGCCCTGAGCGATGACCTGGGCTGGCTAATTAGGCCTCGCAGATATGGATGGGGTTTGTGTGTACAGCCTCGCCTAGCATCATTCTGTCACTCACTGAAATGACCCTGGCCACCTGAGCACACTCAATCACCAGGCCGTACTCATATGCATACACGTAGGCAAGCGTGGGTGCGTGCAGGCGTGCACACATGCACGCACTGGCTTCACACACAAACTGAATTTATTGAATAAGCTGCGTGGGATCCCAGGGTTCATCCTGACTGTCAAGTTAATACACACACACACACACATGGTATCGGTCACTCGTGACTAAACACACAAACACCCATGCAAACACGCACACTGTACTTTTCTGAATGTTTTTGTAGGCCATGCTTTAAATATCCTTCCAATCCCACTGGCTTATTCCCCTTGCACTAACACCCATCCCTCCCTGCTGCCTCCCCCCATCTTTCTTCTCCTCACCCTCCATGCCCCTGTTAGACCCCCCCGGGAAGCCTGTGTAGCGGGATGTGGCTAATTAAGGCGACCTACGCGGACCCCGCGTGTTCGAGTCCCTCTCCTTAGAGATGTCCAGTGTCATAGAGCGAGCGGCAGTGCCGATGCTAACACTAACTCCGTGTCCCTTGTGCGGGTGAGTGTGTGTATATGTGTTTGTGTGTTGCCGGGGAAGAGGTGTCAAACGTTGGAGATATCTCAGTCCCTTTCTGCATTTCTCTTCTTTTTTTCCTCTCTTATTCCCATCCCTTCCCTCCCTGCGTCCCACATGTCCTCCGTCTCTTCCACGCCACACAACCTGTCCTCCTTTAGCTCTCTCATCCAACCCTCCCCTCTTTCCTCCCGTCCTTTCTTTGCCTCCCTTTTCCGTCCAGCTCCATTCTTTCATTCTCTCCTCCTGCTTTTGCCCTCCTACCCTCCTTCGGCGACAGGAACCCCAGGGTCCCATTGCTGCTGTTTAATTAATTATTTTCATTGTGTAAATCAAAAACTGAGCTTGTGTCCTTGAGTCGAGAGCTCTCGAGCATGCACGAGCGAACGAACGACAACCAAACTGAGGGGGCCAAGCTCCTCCGTCTCCCTCCCTCTTTTAGGAGGCTAAAAGGACCTGCAGAAAGAAGAAAAGGAAAAGAAAAATAGAGGAAAAAGTTCCTTTACTTTGTGAGAAGGGGGGGGGGGGGCGTTGCTAATAATATAATCCAACTGCCGGACAAGAAGTCAACACCGGCTGATTCTGCTAAACCCTGGAATATGTTTTTTACTTCTGATGCCAACGTTTATCAAAATTTCTCTTTCTAACAGCATCAATTTCAGAAAATGCCAAACGCTAAAATACAGTAATAATCCCAAAGGCAATTTCATTCATACAGCAGCACATTTCTAACCTGACCGGCCAGATGGCTTGTTACACAGAACCATCTGAGAACCTGTTACTGGAAACAGTTTGGAAGAGGGCAGGCACCTTGAAAAAATATGTTGCAGGTGATTGGATGAACCATCTGTCAATCAAACTCTTGCCAAAGTGCGTACAGGGAGTAGGAGCAAAAATAAATTTTCCATTGAGAAAAGCCTTCAGTGCTGTTCTTTGCTTTCAGTGAAGAAATACCCTCCAGTTCTGATATAACGGATCCAAATGCAGCATCAACGCTGAACTCTTTAGGAGTTGCCATCTTTGTTTCGAACAAACAGTCGCCTCTGTTTGTTGTCTCGCACACAGCTAAGCTGCACGGCCATAGCTGCCTGTAGCTCCTCACAGGACGTCGATTGGTCCGTGCTCTGGCTTGCAGGTCAGAAAGGCCTTCTTGAACCCTGACAGTGTGGAATCTTGTGTCATATGTGATCCCATGATTCTCAGGTGATCTTGTGACATTGCCAGAATCCAGCTGCCCTGCAAGGGAAGCACATTTCAGCAACAACATTAAACATTAAAAGCGTCCAGACAGACGAAACACATTTTAGAAGATAATAATATGATAACACAGAAGAGATAGAATGCATACGATGGGAAGTAAAACCCACTTAATGATAGTAATAATTATAATAATGATACATCAGTGGTGGAGATTTGATTTTTTGTAAGACGAAAACTCAGCGTATTTTTCAGTGGAGGGAAAGACAACACGGTGGCAGTGACTAAGCTCTTTGACACCCCGATCATAACCCCCTCTGACTAATAGAAACTTAAATAATGAGCAAATAGTATTGTTAATAATAATATAAAGACAGAATATAAAAGGAGGGAGAAGGGAAGATGTGCAGAACACGGAGGCTAAGATGACACACTATTCAAACCATTTTGTAAAAGCATGCTGGGAGAGGAGGAGAGCAGTGGAGAGAGGAAAGGATCGACATCTTTGCTTTGGCTGAATGTTTTTCACTTTAATGGGCAGCTTATAGAGAAGGGGAGAGGAGAAGGATGGTGGGGGGGAACCAATTCAACGTCCTTTTCTTTCATGGCTCTGGTGAATGCCTGTATTTTTAGCAGTGAGCAGGAGGAAGGGAGGGTGGCGACAGAGGGAGTAAAGGAATGCCGGAAAAGGAAACAGGCAGCTGTTTACTTTTCCTGGTTGTCCTTACGTGCTGAAACAGCAAGGGGAAAAAAGGACAGGACAGCCAGAGGGGAGGCCATGATGGGGATTAGACAATGGTCTTCACTTTGAAGCTCCTCTGCTTACATGTCTTCAACATCAAGCGAAGAGTGAGGGCATGATGGAGAAAGAAAGGGAGACAAGAGTCAGCGCATTGTGGTTTGCTTTAGTGAATTCCTTTGAGAACTGGGAAGTGGGGGGGGAGTGATATAAGATGCGATTGAAGGCTACATCTTAAAATCCATTTATTTAGTTATTCATTTCATGGAATGTTTTTTTAGGAGGCGACATGCCAATCAACTGGCATCACAGCTTGGTAGCGCCATGTCCCCTGGGTTTTCTGTTGACTAAAACGACATGTTTCTGGTGGCGGTCTCATTCATTCAAGGTTCTAATGACACAGTTCTTCTTTAGATTTGTTCCAAATAAACTTAGTTTGCTGCTGACAAAAACACATCACTTCCTGTGTGCCAGTTTATTTCTCCCTGCAAAAAGTTATCCAATTTACCATGGCTTTATTTCCTCCAGCAACACGACCAATATTTACACCCATTGCACAATAGCTACTGTATCAACAGAGACTGTCTTGGCGATGCATCTTTATTTAAATGTATTCTGCTGCAGTCATGGCTACTGGGCAGCGTGCAAGCTGCAAACTTTATCTGAGTTCTACACAGTTTTGATTTCAGCAAGTACAGGTCTCACTGGATAAATTACATTAATATTGAAATGATGCTTGTGTCACTTGACAAGATCTTCTGACATTGATTTTGTCCTTAATTGTATTTTGAGTAAGTGCCTTCTCCATGTAATCCAATTTTATTTAGCAGCTGTATGGCTGGAGCCAGCACATTGTTCTGCTCTGACAGAAGCAAGTGCTTGCCAGTAGATTTATGTGTAGCTGAAATTAAATATTTTACCTCTACCTCTTCAACCACTTTGCAATGCAAAGGCGACACACATCCAAATAACAATGGTGGACACCAGCTGGTAGCTCCTCAAAGTCAATGAGTTTTCTAAACGGTTTATTTCTTCTTAAATTATTTCCTTGACCTCATGAACTTTTGCGTTGAGGTGAAGTAAAGGCAGACAGGAAATCAATAAGAACAATGTTTTGAAGAACTCAGATCTGACTTATTTCTCTCTTGATCCCCCCCCCCCCCCAAGCCTCGGTCCTCTCTGCCCTGAGACCTGGAGCTTTAACCTCCAGCTTCCTGCTGCTCTGTCTTTATCCTCACGCACGTTGGCACATCATCCCACCGGCAGGGAGTAACATCAGGTGTTTGACAATGAAAAAACAATAATACTTTTCCACGTAGGTTTGTTTCTGCTTCCTGGTGTGACAGTGAAAATCGTCCTTCCCTTCTCGCTGTCAGTAATTGGTTCCTACTGACAATAAAAGGTTAAAATGTGTTTCATAGCTGACAACAGCACCTGTCCTCACAACTGATGCTTTCCTGTCTCTCTCTTCTCTTTTCTCTTTTCTCTCTTCCTAAACCCTTCATCTTCCCATCACTCCTCAGTCTTTCTCTCACTCTCAGTTCTGGTACTCTTCTGTTTTTTTCTGCTCTGTTCCTGTTTTTCAACCTTTTATTTTAAATTAATTTTGTTCTGTTTATATGTGGCTCATTCTACCTCTCCTTCTCTCTCATTATCTATTTCCATCTCCGTTTCAGTTCCTTAACAAGCTGCTTCCTGTCTGTCTGGCACAGCTGTTGATTACCTAATTACCTTGCCTTTCACACTCACACACACGCAAATACACACAAATACACACACTACCCCTCTCTGGCACACACAAAGAAAAAGTCTGCTAGGGCTAAAGCCATTGTTTATAATCAATCATAAACGGACTGCATTTATGCAGCGCTTTCCTAGTCTACCGACAACTCAGAGCGCTTTACAACACATGCCAACATTCACCCATTCACACACATTCATACACCGCTCATCAGGAGCAGTTAGGGGTTCAGTGTCTTGCTCAAGGACATAAAAGAACCCCCTACCTCCTGGACCATGCTATGTGTGTGTGTGTGTATGAGCGTGTCCTAGTGCTGTATCAGTTTTCCAGCTCAGTCATAACACATATTGCCTGTCAAGATACAACAACAGAGAGAGAGGTCTCCTAAAGAGACGTCATCATGAAACCTGGGCTGGGCGGATTTATTTGTAACCATAGACTGTATATAAGAAGTGGACGTAGCGTCACCCATTGGTTTGCCATTTTGAAACCTTGAGTTCGGCGTGATACAAGAGGGTGGAGCTAAGCACAACCGAAAGCTGAATGAGAAGTTTTTAGGCGACCGAAATGTTTTCAATTAACTTTAATGAACGGAAAACACACAATGAATGATCAACTCCCAGACCAGACAACGCTGTGGTAGCGACCTGTCAATCACAAGGTAGCCACGCCCTAAAGCCTACCTATAGCTTTATGCTCTATTTTACTCGAAATGAGACTATAATTTACAAAATAAACATCATGCTGTATTGAAGAAGACTTGAAACTAGTGATTGAGACCATACACTCATGTTTACAATGCTAACTGAGGTAATAAATAGAGTGAGAAGAGTCATTTTCTCATAGACTTCCATGCAATCAGACTTCTTTTTACGACCAACGGAGTTACCCCCTGATGACATCAGAGCGAATACAGGTTTAAGGCACTTTGCTATGGCTACACATGTCAGACCTGGATGTAGCCGCTTATATGTGACACTATCAGTGACTCTTTTATGACAAATTTAAACATTTCTTGCCATTGTTGAGCTAATTAATCGAGGCTACATTGCCATATGTAAAGGACAAAGCCATGGCATGCAGAGTGAAATCATATAATGGTTGTGTTTGGCCAGCAAAATGAATATTTGTTCCAATATGTTCCTCAGTTTAGCTCTTTATCCACTGTGTTACTCTCCAAATGCTCATGGCTGCATGATATTGTTGAGGAAAAACGTTTTCACAGTATTTCTGTTCACCTTTTATTGTCAACAAGGAAGAAGTGGTAATGTTCTGTTGTCTCCTCAAGACCAAGAGCAGCCTCTGGGTCCATCTCTTGATTTGTTTTGCTCATAGAGTATTGTTTTATGGTTTCATTTATTTGCATGAACAAATGGCAAATCCTGAAAAAGGAGGATTTGCAATCTGTGCAGGTGAGACATAAAAACCCCAATTGGTGCTGCAAAAATATCTCACCCCTGGAGGAAAAATAGAAGACAACAATCGAGCGCATAACATCAAACTAAACACAAGGGAGAATGGACAAACAGAATCTATAAATAGCACGCAAGGACAATAAAGCTTAGCCCTGGAGCTGAGAAAGTGATGGGATGGGAGAGGTGTGTGTGTTTCAGTTGTAATGTAAATTTAAAGAGAAAGAAAGGAAAGTGTGTGTTGTACTACATTCTTGGTGTGTGTGTGTGTGTGTGGTGATATGCCAAACCTTATTCTGTGGTATTTTACTGGCATATTTCCCCATGTTTACAGATTTTGTTCTGGTTGATCTGGAACAATATGTAAGTGTTAAGACGATTGTTTTTCAGATTGGATATTGACTAAAGCCAGGCCAATGACGCAAGTTTTTTGACGAGCCAGCAAGTAAAATCCATTTCCATCCCTCTGTCACTCCGTCTTCCCTTCACTTTTTCTTGCTTCCTTTTCGATCTCATTCCTCCGCCCGCCAAGTAAATTCAAAGGTGCTATTTTGGCAATAGATAAAGTACAGAGGTGCTTATTGCCAAAGAAAAGACAACAAATAGCAGATGAAATAGGTCAACTATTAGATGAGATGACAGTTCTGTAACATTTCACCCTTTCACACCCTCCCTCTCTGCCACTATTTACTTTTCAACCTTTTTTCTCTCGCTGCTCGTCGCCTCATTTTGGCATCAGTGGAAACTTCTTTTCCCTGTTTCACGGTCTCTCTCGCTCGCTCTCTCTCTCTCTCTATCGCTCTCTCTATCTCTATCTCTCCCTCCTCTCTCCATGATTAACGGTTCTGATTATGTGTGCCAGGATACCCATTAGCTTGGACACATGCAAAGGCCTCTGCCCTCCTTTCCATTACACACACACACACACACACACACACACACACACACACACACACATCCACAGTTTGAGTGAGGTTTCCAACATAACCCACAAAAATACTCACAAACCCACATTTACGCATGCTTTCACACACTTTCACTGTTACACACAGAGGCACTAATGCTCTTGAGACTAATTACCAGTCAGGTGTGTCATCTTATATTTATTTGGGCCAGTGAGGTGCTAACAAGCATTCCGCTTCTTTTTTTTCTCCATTTTGCCATCTGTCTGCCTTTTTCATTCTCCACTCACTTCTGTCACACCATTTTCCTCTCTCTCTCTCTCTCTCTCTCTCTCTCTCTCTCTCTCTCTCTCTCTCTCTCTCTCTCTCTCTCTCTCTCTCTCTCTCTCTCTCTCTCGCTCTTCTTCCTTCTCTGCCCGACATTGCTGAGGCAGGGGTTTTACGAGTTGTGTTCAGTGTCAGATCCAATGAAAGAGTGCCAGAGACAAGGGGGTGAAAAAGAAGCGCTATGCTGCATTAAAGTCAGACGGAGGCAAAGGTGCGGTTTTGTAGACGACTGCTGCAAGTTTTATTCAAGGAAAATGGTCCCAGCAGCCTTATACTAGTCTCCGTGATGTAGTGCCAAACAAAACGGTGCAAGGACTACGACCTCCAGTTGGTGACAAATAACAACCACAAGTCCAATATAAACAGAACTCAAAGTGAATTCCTAAAAAGAAAAGCACATCACAAGGCTTAACACCAAAGACTTTATAAGCAAATGAACGACTCGTCTCCACTTCTTACACTGCGCAAAAGTGAAATGTTTAACTCTTTAATTGACTTGATTTCTTAACCAGATGGAAACAAATTATGAGTGAATAATGCAAACATTTCAAGAACTGATTTACTGTCAGCCACCTACTTACAAGAGTTTTGATTTCTGCTTTGTTTAGATATTTATACATACATTTGTTGGTGCACTTCTTTTCTTCTTTCGTTTTCAAAACGATTAGCTTTGCCTGCATGTTAGTGTGCACGTATACAGTACGTGTGGAAGATGTGACACCATGTTACAGCTTGAGAGAGAGCTCGGTCAAAGTTGACCCCGAGCCATCTTTACGCTTGGCCTCTTCTGCCTTGTAACACTTGTGAATACACACACTCCATACATGATGTACTCGCATGATGTCAGATGCCAAGACAAAATGTACAAGCTTGTACTGACTAAACAGTCTCCTCAGTGTCCTTACGTGCGTGCATGATGGATATGCATGCCTCGGGAGCAGAGACGGTTCTACAGCACCAGAGAGAACCATCTGTCACTGAGCACCTCTCTACTCCTTCATCACCACACCTCTCTACTCCTTCATCACCACACCTCTCTACTCCTTCATCACCACTGCTATACTGTAAACCAAATGTGTATTGTATTGGCCAATACATATACTGTACAACTTCTGTACAGTAGCTATAACTGCTGGAAACCGTCATTATATTTGTATGGATGTAGAAGATTAGTCATCCTGATTCAGACTCTTGTGAGGAGGATCAACGTAAGCCTCCAGGGAATTGACAAGTCTATGTAATATCCCCTTAAGTGACCCGTGTGTGTGTGTGTGTGTGTGTGTGTGTGATTTGAGCTAGCTGGCAGAGGACCAAAGTGTGGCCGAAACCTTGCCCCCTAAGGCTCAACATTTCTTCCGCTCTGATTAGCGCATTAGCATGTCCCAACAAATGGCCAGGGACATTAGCATGGGAGCTAACGAATAGGGCATCGACCCGGGGCGTTTGGTGACATTTGATGCTAGTTCATCGTTAATCGATGCCATGCTAAATAGAGGTAAGTGGCTGATAATGTGCTTTTAGAGAGAGCAGGGTGGGACGGTGGAGGATGTTGGTGTGTCAGAGAGGAAATGAGAGCAAGTAAAACGGGGTTTTTACTAGAATATGACCTCAGGGTAGAGGACAATGTCCGAAAAGAGGAGATCGTTATATACAACACAGGCGTATATACACACACTCTCACACTTATGAATATGTTTTTTTTCCAAAGACAAATGTCATTTTTTGTTAATTAATTTTCATTTCAGCTCCTTTTCTCATAATCAGTGCGCTTTGATGCTAATCTGCTAATTTACTATGCTTTTCTAAAAGTTTCCATGTCTTTGCCAGGAACACCAGTGAAGTTTTTGTTCTTGGAGTGTTTTAAGAGAGAGAAAGAAAACTTCTACAGGATCAGAGAGTGTACAGGGAAAGGAACAATGGCATCGCTGCTCTTATTCTGACACAGTTTAAGGCCTCCGTGATGAAAAGCGGATTTACGTTGATACTTTTAATCCGTCATGCTGATGTGTGTTGGGGTTGCAATGCCCTCGAGCAAGGCACATGCCCTGGATTAAACGCATGTGATCCTCGCCGACAATCTTTCTTTCTCCGTCATTTTTACGTGTGCATACAGTAAGTGTGTGTGCGGGGGAGAAATGCACGTCGTAGTCGATGACACATGTGCACACACACACACACACACACACACACACACACACACACACACACACACACACACACACACACAGTCAGACTTACAAGCACGCACTTGTTCCACTTTTGTACTCTGATTTAAAGGTTCATGGAAGATTTATCCTCCTACCTTTTCTTTGTCTCACGCACACACAGAGACACACACTTGTTCAACCTTTCAAACCTGTACTTAGAAGTTCATGGGAGATTAATTCTCCTACTTTTTTCTGTCACATACACCAGTGATTCTTTTTAACTTCCTTCTCTGTCGCCTCTCTGCGTCTCCTAACACACAAGCAGCCACGTAGATAATATTGCATCCAGTGTGTGCACAAGGATTCCCACATGGTTGGTTTTACCAATTTTTAGATTAATGAAATCACTTTTCACACTCATTTCTGTCCCATTGAAACAACAAGTTGTTGTTTGTTGATTGAAAAAAAAAAAAAACTGCAGCTAGTCCTTCATTTTGCTGTGATGTTACATTTTTTAACCTCTCAGCATTTTTCGTGGTTATAGCATATTAACTCACCAAAACAAGACAAAATCCTCAAATGTAATTTTTTTTTAATTTCACATCACAATATCAAATTATCTCTCGATGGTTTCATCTGGAATGTTTTGACAATGCCGGAACTTCGGCAGCCATATCGAATCACTCAGTGTTTTCTGTGGTGGGTTTTTAAAAATGGAGGCGGTAAAACACTATGGAAAGGTGTGGACCAATCATCAGCACTGTATGAGAGAGCACTAAGGTGGTTTGGGGGGGGGGGGGGGGGAACCATACTGCAAGAACACATTTAAGGCCCTCGTTCCTTCTGTTGAAGTAAAGTTCTTAAAAGGGTTCCTGCAGTGAAAACTTGCTATTTAAGACACACACACCCGCAAAGAAACCAGACAGAGAAAGTTAAAGGCAAGCACACAAAACGAGACATATTAGGTACACAGGATTATGTATGACACCCATTCCTATTCTTGTCTCTGTCTATTCCTCCCTGTTGGGCTGTTTTACCCTTTCTGTCTTGTTCAAACTCTCTTTTTGTCCCCCTGTGTCTGACTTCTCTCTCTCTCTCTCTCTCTCTCTCTCTCTCCACCTCTTATATCGCCTCTTGCTCTCTCACTACAACCAAGTCCCTGTTTCTCTTCTTCGCCACCTCTTCTTGGCTCTCAGCTCTCTCTCTCCTCCCCTCTCTCTTACACACACATACAGATTTGCAAAGAGCTCTCTGTTCCTTCTCCTACTTTCCTCTTCTTCCCTCTCGTTCCCGCTGCCCCCGCACTGCGCTCTCCTCACTCTCGCTTCTCTCTTGCTGTCTTCCTGCCTGCACTCATTTTTCATGGGTAACTAATGGTGCTGGACTCACCACTTAGGCTCAGCAGAAGTGTGTGCATTTGTTTCTTTGAAAAAAAAAATCTTTTTTTCATAATGAATAATGCTCTTACGGTCGCTAAGCTTCATACTGGTGAGTCAGTTAAGATGCCACTTTTAAGTGCTGCGCACAAGCTCGACATCAAAGGGTTTCCTTTTATAAAATCAGTCGAAAAATATCAGATTGCTCGCGAATTGGCCAATCGGTATGGTATCCTGTGGCTTAAAGGGTTGCAGGTTCCAATCCTGGATCGACTGATTAACCAAGACATTCAGGAGGTTAAGGGCAGGTAAAACGCTGTCATCCCCCTTTGAAAAACTTTCAACCAGCAAGGCGCTTAGCTTCTCCAGACTATGGCTGTTCTGAAAGCCCATACTGCATACATGTGTGAAAGTTGATTCTTGCTCAGTCAACAATCCATGAGCAAATAAAGTTTAAAAAGAAAAGACTGAGCTGCTGCTTTTCACTCCTACTAATTCTTCAGAAGTCAGGAGGAACTGAGGTATTGATGGACAACAGATCTGCTTCCAACATGAACTTTCCCTCAGTGTGTGTGTGTGTGTGTGTGTGTGTGAGAGAGAGAGAGAGTGTGTGTGTGTGGGGCATTGATCTCCTATAAGAAAGCAGCTCCTATAAATTCAATCAGTCCTATCCATTCTCCGGTTGTTGACTTTTAGCTGCCCGGCTCCCACCTTGAGAGGCACGGCTACTTTTATGGAGATGGGCCATTCATTTTCTTCTCTCTGTATTCCTCCCCATCCTTCTTCTTCGCTCGCACATTGACTTTTCATTTTCTGTCTGCCTCTGTGTGTCTGTGATTTGTTGTTTCTCTTTCTGTTTCCCTCTGTCTGAAGGCGCTGTTATTGGAGCACACCACCATGTGGTAGCTTGTAATTCCCAACTACAACAATGTCTCTCGTCTCCTCCGAACTCAATGACAACAAGAGAAACCGATGGGAGTCGCTATATTGCATTTACTTCGAGGAGCGACTCAGTGAGGAGTTTCATGGCATGTCGGACACACGTTTATGCACTCATGATGACGAGGATAATCTATTTTCAATCTTCAGCATTTTTAAATGCGAGAACATTTCTTTTGGATGATTTGAACTGTGAGTTGTCAGGATTAAAAATTTATATTGGGGGTAAAAAACATTTTTGCCTGATTATATTGCTCATCTGTATGCATCCACTGTCCTGGCTTCAACCTTTAACCATTGTCCAGGGAAACTTGGCTGAGCACACATGCCTGTCTGAGCTACAGCCAGCATAATATTTACACACTTGGACAGACACATGTGAGCTGCTTCTACAACCAGTCAAAAACTGCTGGATACTTTGTCTTTGGGCATTACTTTGGATGCTGGTTATGGTGGATAACAGGAAATAAATAATTGACTTGGCCACATAGTCTAACAAACTGACTTAAAGTTTGATATGGAGAGGGCACTGCGCGCTGGTTTGCACTGCTTCCAAGCCATCCAAACAGCATCCAAAAGAACATTTAAGGTCCTTGCAGTACCAAAGGGAGAGCTGTTCCTCCCCCTGTGGCAGACCTTATGGCAATGCTTAAGTCTAGGAATCTGAAGGCTGGAGGATGAATATGTCAAACTCCTGAATGTTTTGGGGCTGAGGGATTTACAGTGGGAGAAGGTGATCTGGCTATTTGTATTTAAATGCCATTTGTGCCAATGTGTCTGCCTGGAAGCATGAAGGAGTTTTGGTATTCACAGCTGCTGCTTTTGCCATCTGTTATGTGTGCGTGAGAGCTGCTAACATTGAGAGTCTGACTCAGTCGTCTTCTGTGCGGCGTCGCAACAAAGAAAATGAGAAGCCCAAACCTCTTCACTGTCACTCTCCCCTCTCCCCGTGTCTCTCACTGTGTCCTCCATAAAGTGACCTGTCTGTCCGCCACTCTAATCGACAGTAAGTGTTCTAATGCCAGAGGTGTCAACACACACAAAGTGTCCCAGCGTTTACTCGCCAGTTGACTCCACGAACACTGTGTGGGAGTGTGCGTGCCTGTGTATTTGTCCGTGCACAGAGACCTTTCTGAAAGCCGGGCTCTGCCTTACACAGGAGAAACCACGTTGGCAGGAGCTGTCATATGAGACGCATTAATGCAAACACACATGCACACACATGCACACGTGATGGGGCATCCAACTCCTTTCTCTTTTTGTTCCTTTCCCCTTCCTCTCTTTCTCTTTCTCCCTGACGCTGATAGTGTGATTGACAGGGTCACTGGTGTGAGCAGGGGAACTGGACCCACAGTCTCGTTTCACACTGTGGCCAGACCACTTACCATCTGACATGAGGGGCTTCTGGCGGTTCACAGATAGACACAAACACACACGTGAACAGAAGCACGTATACTGCATGCTTGCACTGTGCACACACATGCATATAAACCCTCAACTGCACACACACACACGTATACCGATAAGTGGCTGCAGAAAGTCTCTCAGCTCCTCTATAGCTGCCATTGTTGTTCAGTGACAGACGGAAAATGAACCCAGTGTCCTTGATGGGAAGCGGAGGTACAGTAGCGCTCGGTCTTTCTCTCTCTTCCTATCCGTCTCTCTGACTCCTACCGCTCTCCGAACTCCTATTCCACCTTTCTCGCGTGCCATCACTCTTCTTTTTCCATCTTTCTCCCTGAATCCCGTCTTCCTACACACTCGCACACCCCATCATACTCCACCTCCCTCTGAGCTGTCAGGGAGAGGAGGTGGAGAGCCCGGCCTTCTGGGAGTTGGTGTTTTATTTTATTTTTTTAAAGGCCTGAGTGGGCCATTGGTCTGCACGGCTGACAGGCCGGGTTTGATACTTGGCCTGATTCAGTCAGTCTGTCAGCTCCGCCCAGCCCAGCCCAGCACATCATGGCACGGCTCAGCTGCCCCTGTGTATATTATTAGTGGCTAAATATACGCACGGCACAATCCCAAATGGTGATTCATTGGAGGGAGGAAGGGTTGTGTGTAATTGTGAAAGAGAGGGCGTCAGGTTTTGTCACTTGGAAAATAGATCTCCGAAGGCCTCTCTGAGCTTTGTCAGTATATCGTAAATTAGCGTTAACTTTGACTGAATGTTCTGTAACAATCTTTATGGGGATCATTGCCGTCAAAAACACTTCAACACTTAAGGAGAGACTAAACGCACACGACCTTAACCTTGTATCATGAGTCTTCTGAAAAACTGCTCAGCCGTATGTATTTCACACCACTAAAGGATTATGTGGAGGACATGCACCTAAAAAGTAGCTCTAGTAGTAGCAGAAGAAACAAAGTATGTGAGTTGAGATGGGTGGATAGATGGATCCTGGTGGATGGATTTACTATGAAGTTCCAGAACATTACTTGTTATTTATTCTATTTTGATATAATGGCAAAAGTCAGGTGTTACTATCAACATCTGCTCTGTTTTATCCAAGTGTTCCAGTGAGCCTTGACGGTGAGCCAGCATGCACAAAGGACCCTGAAGCAGCTAATTGGAATTCAGCCATCATTACAAGTACAGGATACAGAGAATTAGTTTAGCAGCAAACAAATATTTTCTTTGTAAAGATAGAGTGGAGTAAAGTCTACCTGAGCAGAGAGTGAAGTCGATCTCCCTCTCTGTGTGTTGTTATGCCCCATGTTGAGAGCCGTTGAGAAGCAATAGAAATGCTTCCAAGCCTGCATATTGCACCTTATTATTTATACCTGTGATTTTACTGTGCCAACATGTCTTCTCTGAAAAAAGGACCGTTGATAAAGGTTTACTTTGACCCTGAGCCAAGATGTTGTGCTGGCCTAAACGTTAAAGGTCTGCACACACCAGGTGTTTTCAAGGACTGTGGCTGATGAGACTCGTACTCAGTTGAGGCTCTGCTGGAAATGACCTGATGTCACCAAACCCCGCGCATATACAAGCTGCTGTTAGAGCGGTTATCGCTAGCCTTTTATTTGAATAATTAACTGGTGGGGTTGACTTCTCATATTGTTTGCAGTGTATGAGCAAAGAAGGGAGGATGCTATCGGCTGCAGTGGTTGCAGTGGTTGCATCGATAGAGGGAAATGACTTGTGCAATGCTTTTATTGGCCCAAACTTTGACCTTCTGGGAAGATTCAGTAATTGTATTTCATATTTAAATACAAACACAGATACAAGTAAGATTTTACTAAGTTTACATATATGCTCCAGATAAGAGACATTTATTTTTACCTTTTTTTTTATATCAAAGCCTTGTCTTTTAGGTACAATGTGTTGCCCTGTAAATCCAGCTTCAGGGGCCATTTAGGAGCTCTGATGGGGCTCCAGTTTCCCTTGAGCATCTCTTGATTCCCTACTTAACACTCTCCTTTTACCCTTCTTCTCCACTCCCTATCCTTGCATCTCATTAACATATTTTAATAGTAAAGTCTGATAGCAGTGGGCTGGCCTTTTAACTCCCCCTTCTCTTGCCCTCTCTGCTCACTTTTCTCCTCTAACCAGTGTTTTTCACTCTATTTGTTGTGATAAATGACTGTTAGATGTGATTTCCCCAAGATCATTTCTCTCTCAGGGCCACACACCATAATTAGACGACGTGATTAATAATTCATTCTTTCTCTTTTTTTCTCTTTCGGAGTCTCTCTCTGAGTGTGTGTGTGTGTGCGTGTGTGTGTGTGTGTGTGTGTGTGTGGATGTGAGTGTGTGTGTGTTGGGGGGGGATGCAGAAATCCATCACACAATATAAACCCAGCGATTGAGTCATTTTCCATTTTGATGCAAAAACAATAAAAACGTTATGATAAAAACACTGAAAATGAGTTCACCGTCAAGACAAAGAGCTTCTCCGCCAGTGTGACACAAAGAAGACATATTTAAAGCAATGACAACACAAAGGAGTTCACCCAAAGACACACACACACACACCAGTGTGAGTTTCCGTGAGGGAGTGTGAGTCTCTGTTCATCATCCGCCTACAGATAATTATAAAATATTCAGAAATATCTGCGCAATACTATAGGAGTGTGCGTGTGTGTGTGTGTGTGTGTGTGTGTGTGTGTGTAATTGTATGCCCTCAAAACTGTCTGTGCCTCTTTATAACATCAATAACCAAAAGGAGTCTCCTGCAGGCAGAAGAGTGGGCTGAGTGGAAGAAATATATTTTTATTCCATTTGATGACATTTTTATGTAAAATGAGGTTTTAGTAAAAAAATCATCATTTTATAACTATCTTGTTAAATTTGCCCTTTTACAATTGTCTTCTCTGTACGTAGGTATTTTCATCAAATTAACCGCACAAAATGTGTATTGCACGTACAAACGAATAAATTATAACAGATACCGTTCTGCGTCATTTTTTTATAAAAAAAAAACTACCGTGTACATTTTCTAATTTCACCCTTTTTCTTTCAACACGCTTCCATATTGTGTCGTGTTGATGTCATGTTGGGGCCTTTACCGCCCTGGTTTACACTCTATCCTTGTTATAGTATTCAAGCAGAGTGCTGCAGGCCAGTCAATGTACCACAAAAGGCAAAGTCCGCCCGACTTTAGCTGCTCCTCTGTTCTCTTGTGATATGTTGCATTAAAGAACATCAAAAGTCTTTTAGACTCCACACAGTATGTGTCTATCTGGCATTCATAGCAGCACCAACATATTTCTTTCTTCCTCCTCTCTTTTGTGTGACTGCTGTAAGAGTTTCTTCTTTCTTTCACTTCCCTCTCCCGGCCCCTTGTCATTTCTTTTCTTTTTGTTTACTTTTTGCAACGCTGTAACATCAGCTAGACTAATTGATGTCTATACATCTCCCTCCTACCTATAAAATAAATTAGATTCTTTATTTCCACACGCAGATTGGTATAGATTTCTGATCCAGAGTGCAGGGAATATAATAAGAAAACATAACTGGTCATTAAACAGTGGGAAATCCACTGGAGGGAAGTTTGTACTGTAGTCACGACCATGTTTGATTTGGTATCATTACAAACAAAAGAAAAAAGAACAGACGTTATGCAGGCTATTTTGCATATGCCACGGTTAATGTTCACTGTGGGAGCTGAGCCCTATTCAAGCAAAAAGCCACAAGATGCAGATTACTTAAAACCCTCTTGGCTCTTCTACCTCATTGTAAATCACAGTGTGGAGTGGATTATTGCTTTTTATCAAACACACCACTGTGCTAAAAGGTCTACATTTCCATTTTCTTTCCACAGTAAGTAGCAGCTACATGGTGTGCAACTTTAAGCTAGCAGGAATCCCCCCAGTTAGTTTTTAAGCGACAGTAATTAAATGTCACCACAATGACGGGAATTGTTTTGCCACCAACACACACGCACATCGAACAGAACAGCAAAACCCAGACACTGCTCTAAGGATCTGTTTTTGAGGCGAGCATGACCTCTGACCTCCCCGGATGGGGTAAATGAAAAAAAAAGCTGTCAAATCAAAACACGATACACTCGAGCAGAAACACCGTGATAATAGTTCGGGGGTGCAATGGTCTGGATCCTTGCTCACCTTGCTACAAATAGCCGAGCATTATTATTTTTTTCCTCCAAGAGAAATGGTCATTGCTCAAAAATCTCATTTTGATCCCGGCAGGGCCAAGTAGCCAATACCTCAAAAGGCGTGTCTTCGCCTCCCCGGACAAATATCATAAAAGCACAGAAATATTGGAGAAGATGGAGAAAAGCAGAGATGGATGTGATACCTAGTGCTGCATTAAATCAATATCTGATTACAGACACGGAGGAAAGGTTAGAGAGTGTGTGTGTGTGTGTGTGTGTGTGTGTGTGTGTGTGTGTGTGTGTGTGTGTGTGTGTGTGAGAACAAAACGGAGAGCGACAGGTCATGAAGTGGCGATGGAGGTTGGGGTGACGGCGTCAAATATTACACGTGTGACTGCACTTGTACGGGTTTTTGATTTTAAATGCGTGTGTTTGTGTGTGTTTGTGTGTGTGTGTTTATGGTGGTGGTATCGGTAGCTGTCACTCTGCTTTTGCACCAGATTTTTCACGCAGCCCCCACAAATCGATACTGTGTGTGTGTGTGTGTGTGTGTGTGTGTGTGTGTGTGTGTGTGTGTGTGTGTGTGAGATTGGCAAAGGGGGATTTAAGCACAATAGGAACCAATGAAGTGTAAATCAGAGCAGACATGCTGTACAGCCAGGAGATTTCTGTCTGCTTTGGTTTTTGTTTTTTGTTTTTTAAGGCAACTTTGTAACTCGAAACATTTCAGTTAAACGTTTTTTTTGTAATCATAACAAAAACTGTATGGTGAGCTGCAAAATCAAAAATCCAGGCCGAATATGTTTCATACAATGAACCCAGAAACCCTCCAGCGTCTTCTCTATCTTTAAAAAGTTTTCTTGCTTTTGAAGCGGTAGTCCTCACATGGTAGTTTGATGATTACATGTAATGACAAAAGAGGACTGGAATTGTCCGCTGCCAAAAAAAGGTAATTATTAGTCGATGGAAAGAAAAGTGTACGTACATAATGGCGTGTGGAGGGAAAAGAACTGTGTTTTTGCGGTCCATAATGCTCCATTGAGTTTCATCTCAACATGTTTCCCTTTTTGAGTTTTGTTTCACCTGCAGAGACATTTCAGGTTTCTTAGTCTTGTTGCACTTTTTTAGTCTTCACTTTTATCGTCTTAACCTATATGTAACTCATCAGCACTGGTTTGAGGGTTAGACTTTGTTGTAAAAGGCCAACATGACATGAAAATCCTTTTCAAGTTACTGAGCGACAATCTGTCAAATGCTCAGAGTTGAAGTTGCAGGCTTTAAGGAAAGAGGGTTGTGTGAGGTAACTGAGTGGGAGGAGATGTGTCGGACTTAATGAGATCTTCAGAGATATGTGGAAATGAATGTCGGGAATTCACTTCTTAGTGGCTCATCATCCGTATCTCATCAATATGCTAATTCATATCTTGTTATTTTGCAGCAATTAGACAAACCAGAGCAGTCCTAATGGAGTCTGATGCCGAGAACCTTGCGTGCATTCTCTCTCTGCATATTGTTCCATGGCTCACTTGTATGTCTCTCATTCCCTCTGTCTTGTTTCGTCTTGTCGGAGTTTCTGTATCTCACTTGTCTCTCTCGTCCTCGTTCCATCTTATCTCTTCCCGTCTGTCTTATCGTCTTCTCGTTTGTCTCCGGATATCTGTCTCACTCTCCTCTCCTCTCCTCTCCTCTCCTCTCCTCTCCTCTCCTCTCCTCTCCTCTCCTCTCCTCTCCTCTCCTCTCCTCTCCTCTCCTCTCCTCTCCTCTCCTCTCCTCTCCTCTCTCAGATTCGCAGACTATCTTTTATTTGTTTTTCTTTCTTTCTCAGTTGTAAAGTAGGGGCAGATTATTGTCATCCAACAATCACAGAAATGCCCAGATTCTTTTTTAAATATTGAGGTATGTTTTCAATCAGTTATTTATTAAAGTAGTGGCAAATTAAAAAGAGAGTAAAAATGTTTTTTGGCAATTAAAAAAGCACCGCAACCACCAGTATGATCAAAACCAAACTATGTTTTCATTAATTACACAGAACCTCTTTGAATGACACATTTAAACCAAATAAAACCAAATAAAAGCTTCATGAGTCTATGTGGCTCTACTCAATGGCATATTTGTTTATTCAAAGTTAACTTGAATTAATTATAATTAAATTAAATAACTTTCTTTTTTTCCTTTGTCACCAACTGATATGATAATATGTCATTGTATCCATTAAAAGCATTTACATTTTACATGCGAGCCCTGTGTGTGACAGACACACGGTCACAACCATTTACTTTATCAGTGATGATTCATCTTCGTCGTGTCATGCCTCTGGTGTTGAATGGAAGGCTCACGTCAACTGCAAAAGCTTTCTGTTTTACTCAAATTAAAAATGTGATGCCTCGCTTGATAAGTTGTCTGGTAGTAAACTTCTTACCCAAGATGTTTGAGTGAGCCACATTCGAGATCAAGATGCAAGTAATTACAAATGAATGCCAGCTCTATGTTGGAGCTCTGCGGGCTTGGCTAAATGTTCCCCTCTCTTGTCTTCTTTAACCGTCTCTGCTGTGTGCCCCAAAAAAACAAAGCATTAAATCTATTCAAGAGAAGAAGAAGAAAAACATGATGCCTGGGAGACCATCTAAGTATGTATACACGTACACACACACACAGGTGGAGACACACACTCGTGTCCTTTTGCTGAGCTCGTCTTAAAAGCATTTGCATGTTGCATATTGGTGTAAGTCCGGGTGGGGGGGTTCTGGGTTTGTCCCCTTGTGTGTACTTGATGGAAAGAGAGAGTGCGTGTCACTGTTGTTAAAATGAGGAAAGAAGGAGTGCGAGAGCAGTTTTCTTCTTTAAAGTGAAGGATACAAGAGTATAATGTGTGCGTGACTGTATGTTCGATAGAGAGAGAGAAGACTAGGTAGGGGGTAGGGACAGTACAAGAAAGAAAGAACAAGAATAAGACAAGACGTTTGCCTGTGTGTGTCTAGGTGCTCGATAAGGGGTCTGTACATGTTGGAGAAAGGCCTATTTGCAATCAGACAACCACCATGCCAGAATATAGCCCTTTACGTACCTCCCCTCCATCGCTGTTTCTGTGTGTGAGAGGGAGACGGTGAGTTAGGAAGGTTATGTGCATGTGGTCATATGGTGGAGCAAGCCAGTCTCGGTTGATATTGTGTTACAGTGATACTCGTTACCCGGAGACTAACATTAGCAGGGTACACACATCATTAACTAGCACTATTAACAAGTTGAGTTCAGAGTTAGTTTTAGTTCTGGGTGCATCTGATCCTATAAGCAGAGGAATGTTGGGCTCCTGACGCAGCACTACCACAGTAGTGTCATCAAAATGAGGAAGTGAAGGAAGGGATGTTTTCCTCCTCGGGGATGAGGGATGACACGGTCCCAAAGAGGCTCGCCATCTCCTTCGTCAAGGAGAGGATCCAGAATCCAAGGCCACCGTGTCAGTGTGTGTGTCTCTCTCAGTGCTATTGATCTGTCCTCTTACATCCTCTTAACTCTCACCTTGAGAGCGTGCATTGGTGTGTCACATGTATACGTTTTAATGAATAGTGCAGGACGGGGATATGGTGTGTGCAAATGTGTTCACAAGTAACACACTTCAAATTAGAGCTTATTGTAAAGCAAACTGTGTTGTATGGCTGTATGTGCGTACAATACAATACGTATGTTGGGGTAAGTGTGTGTATTTGTGTGTGTATGTGTGCGTGCGCGCATGCCTCCTTTGATATTGCAAACTCATTCCCCCAGAGTCCCCTCTGTCTTTTCAGTGGCAACCTGGCTGTATCAGGACAGCCTGGACACACTCACTCACGCTCTCTCTCTCTCTCACACACACACACGCACACACACACGCACACACACAGACACACACACACACACACACACACACATGCACACACGCGCACACACACACACACACACAGATAGATTTACTTGTCTTCCTTCCGTGTCCTTTACAGTCAGTGTCGACAAAAAACTGTAAATAAAATAATTTTCTGTCGTTTCTATCTATGTGAAAATACATATTCTTGTCTCTAAAAAAGCTTATTTACATACGTGTCTATGTGAATATCACATGAAGAAGAATGTTGTATGTAAGCATCTGCATGTTTGTGGATTCAGTTTAGTCTGGAGATGAACAAAATCAACTAACTCTTAAGCGCATTATTATTCATAAAGGCTGGATGAAATGAAAATTAAATGACAAATGTTTAAATAGAATTTTTATTGAATCTTTTATTAACACAGTTATGTGATAAACTTATTGAATTAATGATTGACCATAATCAATTCATGACATTTTCATCACTGGAGTTTTATAAATACAAGAATCTCTTTATTGAACAAACCAGTCATGTTGCCCCACACATGCATTCCTTAATGAACTCTTTACAACTCTTTAAACTTGTTTTTTAAATAAATTAGACTGAATGCTGTTTCATCTGATCAACCATTAAAATAATATGATAAATTAAAGATTGGGCATCATGGTTCGGTGTGATACATTGTGGCATATTTAAAGTAATGGCATTAGATTAGCATTTATGTTTAGTTACCTACATATCCATATTCATATAGTTCTATATGAGAGAGAAGAAACATGGCTAACTACTTAAAAAAAGTAGATCAACATTTAATCAAAGGACTGAGTACAATAGCACAACTGAAAACAGTCAACTCATCCTTGCTCCTTCAGCTGAGGTTACCTGGCCTTGAGAACACACGGCTGTTCTTTTACATGCTGCATAAACGAGATCAGTCTTCAGGTATTTAGTGCTTTACTCTCTTTTAATGTGGCTTCCTACTAGAGAGTTTAAAATAGCACCGGATTTCCTTCTCTGTCATCTTTCTTTTCCATTTCCCTTGACATTATAGGGCTCTTGGTAACTGATGGCTGACGGCTGGTCAGTGGAGGCTAAACCAGGTTAAAAAGACTCAGCGTGTGTCCGTGTGTGTGTGTGTGTGCGCGCGCTGGATGGATGGATGGTTGCTTGTGTGCAACCAAGTGCACATTGAGGTGTTGAAATTAAGTGTGAATGGCTGATGGACTGCCAGGTTGAGGTGAAATATACACAAAAATGCACACTGATATGCGCTCTTCACACACACACACACACACACACACACACACACACACACACACACACACACACACACACACACACACACACACACACAGTTCGGGGTAGTCTTAAGCCAAACTGACAGGGGTTGTCTACGATGGTGCGTTGCATCTCTGCGTCCAGCTGTCACACACACTCTCTCGCTCTCTCTCTCTTACACACACAAACACAGTGAAGGTGAAGGTGGGTGATGGCTGTGACAGTGTTGTCGGCCTGTGGTTCCGACTGGCGTCGTCTTGCCTTTTCTTCTGTCTCTTTCTGTCTCGCCGTTTGTAGCTAACACATCTCTGACAGCCGTGTGTGTGTGAGCGTGTGTGAGTGTGTTAGCGAGAGAGAGAGAGAGAAAGAGAGAGAGTGTTATTACCTCTGTTTCCATGTAGTGCTTTTTATCTTTGTCTCTCTGTCTATCTATCCTTTACCTCTATCTTGTGGTAGTCTCATATCAAATGTTTCTCGACAAAACCCCCTGTGTCTCTCTCTCACACACACACACACACACACACACACACACACACACACACACACACACACACACACACACACACACACACACACACACACACACACACACACACACACACACACACCTGCTGTCAGCCACTGGCTGTGCGGGTGCTGAGGGGAAATGCTCTAAGTGACAAAATTCTCTGAGCAAAAAGAGAAAAAAAATTGCCTTTGCCTTTTTTCTTGTCCTCCTCCCTCTTCCATCCTTTCTTTTCTGCCTTGTATTCTCCCAGGGGATGTTTCCTCTCGCCTTGCCACCGGTGCATGTCTGTTAGTGTGTGTGTGTGTGTGTGTGTGTGTATTTGTTCTCTATTGTCCTTTGAATTTCCCCTGAGACCACCACTTTCCTCCAGTACACTTTGATAAGACAACCTGTCCTCCCTGCACTTGCTACATTGTGTGTGTGTGTGTATGTGTTTTTTGAGGGTGACTCAAAGGCAGAGATTTCCCTTTACCTGCTACCTGCTTCTCCTCCGGAGGAAAAACCAGCGAGGGGTCAGCAACCGGGTGTGAATTACTGAGGAGCCACACTGAGCTGAACTCCTCTGAAAACAATACAAGTTTTAGGGAAAAGTGGAACTCTATCATAATCAACCACCGCGCTCATATTTATTTCAAAAATAATTTATACTCACTGATGACTATTGCAACACTTAAAATCAAACTCTAAAGGGAACACAGGAGTGAAATCTGTCTCCCTCCCGAGAAAGTAAAACTAATCAGTTTCAGATCAGATGCTCTGGTAGTCATCGTGTGTGTGTGTGTGTGTGTGTGTGTGTGTATCTGGCATATATTGGGTACAGTAATGAGCCGAGTTAACTGTGAGACTTGACTTTGTCATTCAAGTAATGGTGTGAGGATGTGTGTGTAAGAAACATCTCAAATGCTTTGTGTGTCTCTTGTTAAAGCTGTGACAGACAGATGAACTGACCTTGACTGCGTATCCACGTCTACGGTGAGGCTATTGGAAGTGTCTCAAGGTATGCATGTGTGTGTGCGGCAGTCATTTGTTATATGAGCAAAAGAAAAGGATACTTGGTGCACTGACCCAGGGGGCAGCACGAGAATACACACACACACACACTCTTGCTACGAGACAAAGACACAGCAGTTGAGTTAGGCCAGTGTAAAAATGTTGAAACAGGCTTGATATTGAGCCGAACAACTCACTGGACCGATATATATACCAAATATTACCACTGGGTATTGCACTTGACTCAGCAGCTTGTCACTAAAATGAGAATAGCTGGTTGACCTTAAATGTCAGCCCACCTTAAGTGAGCCTGGGCCAAGGTTGTTGCTCACAATACACTCGCTGGCGGAAACCCGTCTTGTCTAACAAAATGTTAAATGTTTCAATGTTCAACCGTGCAATCCATGGCAATCAATTCGAGATTTGTTGATTTTTAAGTCTGAGTTAAATGGCCCATAAAATCCAGAACAATTTATGGAAACATGGAAAAACAGACATGCAAGTGAAGAGAACAGAAAGGTGACTAAGAATGAGGAGAGAACAAATTCATTGAGAGGCAAATTCATTTTTTTATCTCTGTTGAACCAGCATGGAAACTAAATTGTTTAATTGATGGCTAAATAGATAAACAGAGGAAAAAGATTGTCAATCATCTCTCTTAGTCAGCTCTGAGACTCCAGAAGGGCCAAGCCAGTTACACACAAGCGTAAGAAGTGATTCCAGTTTGCAAGTCTCACAAGACACACTCTGCTGCCAGACGTGTATCTTTTTATCTGGGTTTATAGGCTAAGCCAGGCCAGACAGCAAACATTCACTATCAAAAAGATGCCTGTCCGTCTGTCTCGCTGTGTATCAAATCTATTTCAATTATCTAGCACCACAGGTGAGTCAGCAATAAAGTCCAGCTTCAGATTCTTACTTTCAAAGAGTTGTTTTGTGAAGCATTGTTGGAATGTATGCTGTGGTGTAACCACTTTTTCTTTGCCGTGTACCTTTTGCCTCAGGCAGGGGAATCTCAACCTACCCAGAATGCTTTTCTACAACCCACCAAAACACAGGTTTATGCCTACTGTGTTGCAATTGAAAGTGAGCACATGGGATATAGTTATCGCTTGCCAGCCAATGAACTTATATTTCAATGAATATGACTTATATTTAAAACACTGCATGATGCATTGCGTTCAGATCTAATTCGCCAATAATATCTTTAGAGAAGTATAATTCACTGTTCATGTCTGCATGTTCAAGTCTGCATCAACAGTTCCCTACACGATTGCTAAACTGTCCATTTACACAAAATGGAATTGCATACACCCATTCTCTCTCTCTTGCTCTCTTCTTCTTTAATTCCTCTGATTCTTCAAACCTAATGAGATTGAATTGAATTCCCTTCTAAATATAAATGCATGTTCACCACAGGCAGCAACCCCCGCGTCTGAAAAGTGAAGCAACGTCAAGAGTGCCTTCAACTTGCATTCTTTCTAATGGCCATCAGGGGGCGACTCCTCTGGTTGCACAAAGAAGTCTGACTGTATAGAAGTCTATGAGAAAAGGGGTTTGAAACCAGATCAGATGACACATGTTCAACCTCTCAGACCGACAGAAGAAACCTGCATCGCTTTGTCAGTAACAGGGATAATAGCTCAAGGTCAGCATTGCCTGAAGGAAAAAACACTCAGACGGTGAGAAAGTGTCAACTTCTGCACTAGTTTTGTTTGGTTGGTTTTGAGTGTTGCTGAACAATGTTCTAATGTGTGTGTGTGTGTGAGAGTGTGTGTGTGTAGGCGAACAGGTATACACTAGAGGACAGTGTAATATTGTTTGGGAGCCTTGTGGTTGGGACGGAGCTAACACCTGAATGAACCTGTCACTGCAGACACATTGCTTTTTCAGCTCCAGCGATTACACTGCACCCAAACACACTCAACGTTTTCCGGGTGGTTCTTTGTGCGTGAGCACGTGTGTGCGTGTGCGAGACACAGAGAGAGGTGTGTAGCTTGTGCATTGCCTGTGTGCATGTGTCTGAGTGTGTGAGAGACATGACCAGAGAGTGAGAGTGACAGAGCATTGTGTCTCGCTGTGTATGTGTCTAAACCTCTGCTGTAGTTTAGGTTTCTCCCTGGAAAATATGAAAAAACGCTACTTCTAGTGTCCTTTAAACAACGAGTCGTATTGATGGATACACACACACATGGGGCATGGTGGACCTCACCAGAATTCTCATTGTATCTAGTGAAAAGATGTGGACAAAGATTTCTCTCTTTTCTTTTGTCACTCTTTGCTACTCTACAGCATCACATACTGGACTCTTTAGTGTGTCCTTCAGAAAGGCACTCATGACACTTTATCTGACGGAGGCCTGTGATTGCACAGGGTGGCTTGAGAGGGTAGTTGGACTGACAAAGACAGAGTGATGCTTGAAATATATCCTAGATAACCTCAACTAATCAACTACCAACAACAAATGCTGCTTTCGTGTCACATTATAATAACCGTAATTGCCAATTTTTGTCTTTCTGGAAGTTGTGATATATCCAAGCTGGTCTTTGATAATAACAAAGTTCCTCAATGTCAAACAAACATATATGCCTCGCGTCACCCAAAGCCTGTTATTTATTGGATAGGGTGCTATATTGTCAATGCACAATATTTTTTAAATCTCGAAGATTTTGATTTCGATACATGTCAGTTAAGTCGTAATCTATTGCCCATTGATGAAAAGTATTGGAATATTTATATATTTGCATTATTATTGGGTGTCTGTGGTTCACATGTTGCACCTAAAAACGTGTGGAAAACGGCAGCTTTGTCGCATTCATCCTCTTCATCAAGATGCTTGGGAGGTTGCGCTCCTGTCTCTTGGAGCTCCGTGCACCTCGATGGCGTCTGTCTGGCTTTTGGAGCGTGCGATCCGCGTGTCTACATTGGATCAGGACTGCCACTTTAACTTTACAGTCATTGAGTTGTCTTGAGTCGTCCCATGATGTGAAGTCCTCAACATGGGAATGTTTGACGTCCACCTCGTATCATATAATGTGAAATAAATAATTACCAGATTGAAGACTTGAGCTCATTTAGCCGAGCACCTATCATGATGTTAACTACGGTACTGCCGCCCAAAACCCATCAAGTCGAGCCAGGCTTCTGTTCTTGTTCTGCAGCACATAACAGAATAACATTACCGTCGCTAACGCAAACCAAAACAAGATGGACGAACACAAACAGCTGTGCAGACATAACAAAGGAGAGGACTTATGCAATATGTAAAATCAGTAGTGGCAGGTATTTTCTTCCATCAGACAGTGTTTATATGCCCGTTTGAAATGTGTAATAGAGGTTATTGCTTTAATGTGATATGGGATCTCATTCCAGATTTTAGTGTACGAATGAAAAAAAAAAGATCTCTGACCATAATTGCTTTTGCAAGGCAGTAATGGAATAAGTGCATGCAAAATTGATCTAGTGATGTATTCCTGACTTGAGTTGTGTCTTGGACGTAGAGCATTAAGTGGTGGAGGGGAGTTATTGTTCTGGGTCTGAGAGTAAAATGTAATGGCTGGATGATGTGTGTAGTAGTTAGATAGATATGAGGAGAGCATCATCACCAGAGAAGAGGAAGGTTGAAATGAGCTGAGTCTGCTCAGCAGGACGTCATGATTCGCTCTATCAAAGCCTTTATGAAAATCAATGAAATGGCTCCAACAACATGACCTTTATTGAGTGAAGTACATATATATGTCAAATAATAATAATGCAGGCCTGGTTGTTTGGATAGAATGCACACCACTCATTGGTGTGGGTCCAATAAGGACTTAGTTCAACTTGGAAGGATACACCAAATCTTCTTTAAATACTATAAGTTAACCGGGACACATCTGTCCTGTTCTTCCAATAATTTTGAAATATAACTTGAGTTTGAAACAAAAGTTGGATCCTCAGATTTAAAAATGGTGGTGATTTGAGAAGTTATCCAGCCGGAGGTAAAGATATACGGCCTTATATAGACAGGTTGATCAGACAATGGAGAAGAGGCATAGAGCCGTCGCCATGAGTCTCAAGAAAATGCATTTTTAATTGAGACATATCACAAGCGGGAGAATGTTTCAAAGAGTTCCAAATATCAGACAGTTCATTCTGTGTGATCTCGGAGAAAGAAACTTGGTGGATGTAGAAGAAGAAACAGGGGGGGGGGGGGGGGGGGGGAGTTATAGATGTAACAAAATAATCATTGAAAGCACTTCACTTCAGTAATAGGAGTGCCTTGTAAAGTAATATTGATAAATTGTTAAGAAATATTGATATTATCTTTCTTTTTCCGTGTGTTTTCTGTCTTTTTCAGTGCCATAATGTTTTTGGTTTGGGCAGTTTCATAATTATTTTTGGAAATACACAGTTGTGTAGTTGTGTAGTTCAGGAGGAGTATTTTTTGCTGAGCTCTATGAAATGTCTGTTACTCCCCCATGTTTTCCGAGGAGTTATTTGTATTGAGAGAAAGAATATGTTTTTTAATAGTTGCAGGATTTCAGAATTTATCTCTCGTAGTTTAATCAGCCCTGCTTATCTTGAAGGCAGTGATATAGCTTTTCGTATTATTTGAAATGACAGTTCATTGCTCCAATCAATCTCTCTCATTTTTGCATTAAACTGAAGTCGTTTTGAGTTTGATGTTTTTGAGGTAAAGTGGCGAGTCGGGCTTCTCAGGGTTTTGACGGTTTTCCTAACAGCGTGAATAAGTGAGTGAGCTGATATTGTGATGTGAATTACTTAAGACGGTGCATATTTAGAGGGTCGTTTTGTAAAGATCAGGTCAAGGACTGAACTGCGAGTGTTACAGATTATAGCCGGCTCCTTGATTAATTGAGGCTTTATTGCGGTAGCTTTCAGTGATTCTGAGCTGACATTCCGGTCCAGATTGATTTCACCCAAAATAACAAGCTCCTTCATTTATACGGATTTTACGACATCAGTGGGCAGCGATAAACACTTGCACTGACATTTGGGGCCTTATGTGACAGTAATTGCATGTTGACGTGTCAAATTTACAACCAATTGCAACGTCTCAGTTTCAATTTGTGTTATTGACCGTACACAGTTCTGACTCGCATAAAAAGCAACTCCATTGCCAGTTTTATCAGTGCACTGTCTGCTATAGATGGTACATTTATATTGAGAGAAAACAATCAGGAATAGTAGGAGTTAACCGTGATTCAGAAACTGCCATTATATGGGTTCCACAAGCGTAATCTTAATTTTGTCCTTTTTGGGGACAAGATTTAGTGTTTATATGAAGTTGGCGGTGTAGACCATGCTTTATGCACAGCTGTAATCTGCCAGTAAACACAGTAGAAGAAGTAGAGGTTGTGAACCGGTGTTGGGGTCTGAGCATATGGCTGCACATGTGCTGTGAACAAAGAAAATCAGGCCTTCCCTTTTGCAAGCAAAGGTTTCATCCTGATTGTGGTTTGATGAGCACCAAACCCCCTCTGAAGGACTTTCACATTAGGGTGTGAATCACCCCCCCCCCCCCCAAAAAAACTATGGTTCCTGAAGTCACCTGAGAGCACCGCTGCAACCTCATTGGCCGAGAGCCAAGACAGCACCAGGACCCCTGTGGTTCAGCCACTGTTCAACAAAACTGACTGCAGTTCACACCTCCACGCTTTTTCCCTTCGACCTCGGTCGAGCAAGGGAGCAATCGCTGTTCTTCACCCTGGACATCCGTCCCTGGGACGCAAGGAGACGCATCAGCTTTCTCCCCCCCGCCAGCATCGCGCTGTCGACGAAGGCCTGCAAACCCTGTCAGGTCACAACGCTATCTTCGCTGGCCGAAGTAGCCGTGTTTTTCTTTTTGAGTCAAGGCCCTCTCACTGCACCGGGACGAATCTCTTCCACGATTCCTCCCCGTGTTGTTTTCTTTTTGTGCACATTCCGGCAAAGCAGCAGCTGAAAAACTCGCTCCTTCCCGAAGATTTCCGATGAGACGTACGGACCACAGCGTCTCAATCCGATGTTAAATCATCCTCTCTGCAGCGAGGATTGATCACGTCCAGCGCCAGCTCCAGAACGAGCCGCGTCAACGGACCGAAACAGCCGCCGCTTAAACAGCCGCGCTGATCTACAAGCAGCCCCACTTTTTCCTTCAGGACAAAGAAAGCACGATTCTCAGCGGCCACTCTCCCCGCCACAAAGAAGCGTCTCCAACGTAAGTTCATTGTGCATCTGGGCTAGCTTAGCTTAAATTAATTTAAAGTTCATTCAAGTTAATTCATGTATATGTTGATATTCCCGTGTTTTTGTGTGTTTCGTTACTATTGCGTAATATCAAGGTATTGCGCAACACTCAGCGGGCCCCAGCTCCGCTCCACTGTGCATTGCCCGTATTCTGTTCGCGTTAAAGACACCGTCGCAGTATACGGAGGTAAATACACAAACCTCACGGACCAGAGAATTTCCGTTTTGTATTGTGTATTAACTGCATTGACTGTTTTCTTTGGGATTATTTTCATTCATTTGTATTCAACTTTGTGGGATATTTCTCTCTTCATTAACTCGGCTCTGTGAGTGAGCTGAGGGCCGTGTTCATCACTGTGTAAGCTGCCGACAGTTCAAGACGACAACGGTATGCTTATGCATGAGAGAATAACGTACTTATGCTCCTCAGGATATCGCAGCAGAAGTTTGATTTATGTTGACTTACGATTTCTCTCCACCTTTTCTTGGCTCACCCTCCTGCCAACACAGCAGGAGGTGACCCCCTCTCTCTCTGACCCTCTCTCTCTCACACGTGCTCACACACAGCGACCCCCCCCTCTCCTCCGCCAGTTTGCCCAAGTCACTCGACTAGGCCATCTAGTGGTGGGTCACGGTAGCATCTTAAGGTTCACCCCCCCCCCCCCCAGTTTGTCTAAGTCCCTCGACTACGCCATCTGGTGGTGTTCAGCGGTAATACCTTAAGCCCTTCCCCTTTTAACCCACAGTCTCACCCCCTTCTGCTTGGTGGCCAGCGGCCATCTTTGTAGTCTTTGACTGTGAGTGTTAAGGGCCCTCACCCCCCTTCCTTTTATACACAGACACACACACACACATACACATACACACATACTTATATACACACCCTCCTCCTCTTTTATTTCATTTCTTTAGATATTAGGTACATAAGATTGTATAATGGCGTTTGTTGATTGCGATATTAATTGATCTGATCTTTTATTATTCTAATTTAATAAACTCTAGTATACTTTAAAGAGCAGTCGTCTGTGATTAATGGTGCATATGTATGTGATGATCTGTATGTTGTAGCCTGCGCTCGGATTCCACACCTTCACTGTCACTGATGAGTGACTACTAATTATGAGACTTAGTTTTATCGTTTGGTTATCGGTCCCTGTTCGCAGGGTGGTGCCCCGTTATTATTAATAATCATTAATAATTGTTATTCACATTAATAATTCTATTGATGTCAAGAATTCAGTTTCTTAAAGCTGATAACTCAAACACAAGCCCCTATTGATCCCAACAAAGTGGTGCCCCGTGTGAGGCTACGTTATTCCAGTTATTACGATACATATGTACATTAATCCATAATTTTGAAATATTAATTTTCAAAACAAAAATTTTTTTTTTTTCGGAAAAAATATTTTTTTTCTTCTTTTGAATGAGCCAAATTCCTGAAACTTATTTCCCAAAATAGGTAGGCTTTGATATTCAAAATATTTTCTTATTGTAAGTTAATTTTTGATTTTAATTGTTGATTTTTAATCTTAATTTTAATTTAACGTTAATTTACTTTCCAGGTTTAATTATTCGTTTCATTTCGTAAACTAACAGCCAGCTGTGTAGTAGATTTGATCGTTTATTTTGTAATACCAATCCTTTGCTTGTTTTTCTTAAATCCCCTCAAAGCAGTACACACAGCTCACAGGCCCAAAGTGCTAAACCACATTAGCATTTTCGCACCTCTGGCTGCAAAGCAGTAGTGATACCCTCAGAGCAGCAGCAGTAGAAACGGAAGTCAGAGAGCTACACGTTTCACTGTGCGCCTGCATGAATAGTAACACTAACAACAACTAACACCTAACAGTAGAAATCAGTTCAACGCAGAACTAGACATTTCACTGAGAACCGTAAACACCAACAGTTTCCGTTCTAACACTAGGGAATTAACAACCATTGGGAGCCGCGCTCATTAGAGAGAATGACCGACGAGCAATCCCCCATTCCTGGAGCTAAAGCTCCAGAAGACACCGCATTGCGAGATGCGGTGGCTGATGTCCTCAGACTCTCAGCAAGCGAAAGAGAGTACTTTGCGAAATACACTGCTGTCCTATGTGACGAGCAATTAGAGCAGCTGGTGGCTTATGTAAATAACCCATCAGGTAAGCGAGAGCGCCTGATTCAGGAAGTAATCGGCGAAATACTGCTCATCTATCATCAGAAAATGCAGCTGCAAGCTGCCCGCACCCGGGCACAGAGCGACGAGCAGCAACGCGAGATCTGCACACTCCGAACAGAGGTTCAGGAGTTGTCACGCGACTGTAGAGCCCTACAGTTAGAAAATAGTAGCTTGCGCAGAGACCTCAGAGAGGTCAACCTAGAACTCTCTAAGGCGTTAGAGAGCAATGACACACTGAAAGCGCTTCAAGGTGCTCCAGCAGCCCCGGTAGGTACCGCTACCTCCTATCGAGCCCCTCAGCCCAGTCATTTCTTGTTCTCAGGTCCCTCATTCCCCGAGAGCCGACCCATCTTGCGTCTCGACAAACCGCGTTCCCCAACTAGGAGTAGAGAGGACCAACACCAGGTCCTAGCCAGCCCAGGTAGCTTCAAACCCACCTCAGGCGAACGCAATCCTCCACGCAGTTCACGTGCGCGACCAGAACTGACCTCATCCCCCTCAGGGAGGGAGGATGACCGTCGTTACCACCATCGCGAGTATGGAGACTCAGACGACTCGGACGGCCCAGGCCCCATCAACCTTGGAGGCCTGCGTACCCGGCAGATTGAGTCTCTTGCAAAAGATGTAGAGCGCTTCAATCCCGATAATCACGACTCGAGCATCGATGACTACCTAAGGGAGATCGATCGCTGCCTCCTCGACTTATTACGCCCCTCATCGCGTGAAAAACTCAAGCTAGTGTGGAAAACCACGACTCGAAACGTCCACGTTTTCATGGAAACGCTCCAGCCGAGCATCCGCGACCGCTATTCATCCCTTTGTCACGCCCTTAGGGAGGAGTACTCCATGTACACCGACCCAGCTTCTGCCACCCTCAGCGCCTTCGCCATTTCCCAGAGAAAGCTAGAGTCCCCGAGAGACTACTTCAGGCGCTTGAGGTCTGCATACTTCCAGGGACGTAACGCCCCAGGTCTAGAAGAAGACCACGCCTTTAAGTCGCTATTTCTGCACAATCTCCACGACAACGTGAGATACGACGTTACCATGCACTGCAGAACGAGTAACCTCACCATGCCAGAGATTAGGAAATATGCGCAACTTGCATGGGAGACACGCGGTCGGCCGATGAATCAGCACGATGACACCGACATAGTCTTGAGCATCCAACAGTCGAGCGACCCCGACCTAGCGTTGGAAGACGACGAGAGGCCTTGGCCTAGCGAGCCCTGGTCACCTCCGAGGAACAAACGACCGTGGCGGTCGAAGGACCCACGGACGGTGAAAGACGCCCTCAAGGGCAACATCAGGTAACACTGACTCGCAGCCCACCTGACTAAGCCGAGTGATCTCTCCCCCTGCTGCCAAGTCGACGTGGTAGGGGGGGGGGGGGAAGAGAACTCAGCCCACTTCCGGAAACGACCACTCCCAATTTCACACCTCGTTCCAACCTTCTTGGGCGACCTTGTCAGCAAAGGCAATGCCCGTTATGTATATATCTATACATATTCTTCAGTCTTACTGGGGGGTCATAACACTCTTGCTCTACCCGACTCCGGGTCAGAAACGAGCCTCATGTGTTCCCCCATCTTTTCGCATACACCTCTAGGGTGTCACACCCTTAGAGGCCCTTAGAGGCCCTTTCGAGCACCCTCGCTCGTAAAATCTTTCGTCAACTAAGCCTTGTTCTCCTGCTCTGTCAGCACGATCCACCTCCAGCTTGTTCAACGAAGCCACCGCCTTCTTTCAGCCGAGTCATCGCCCGGGCCTGTCAAGTAGCCAGTGCCGTAGGTAACTGAACTAGACTTGTGCGCCGGACCTGTCTCCATCTTTAATTAGGAGGGTGGGGGGAGGGAGATATCACCAGCCTGCCATGACACACTCCAGAGTGAAACTGTTCGCGACGTTTCCCTGAGTGCTGGCGGTAACCTGGGGGGTATGCACCCTCGCCACTTGAACAGCACGAGGGGGGGTGGGCTCTGACAACAGAAGCTTAGAGAGATGCACTTCACAGGAAGTACACTCTAATCTTGCCAGTGTCGAAACCAACCGGCCGAATGGCGGCTTACTTATTGACTACTAACATTTAGCTGCATGCCTCAACTCACCCTGTAGACATGCACTAACTGCTAACACATCCAACTTGAACCAGAACAGTTGCATGACCTGAAAAACGTTCATTGTGACTGTAACCTGATGCTCCACTCTCATAACAACCCTTTGCATGCTTTATAGACTCTACCAGAAGTAACCAAAGAAGACATAACCTAGGCCGCAGCAGTCAGATTTATCCCAGAACCTCATCCGAGAAGGCTCAGCTGTCAACAGCTTGAGCAGCGAAACCCCAGCCTCGCTGGTCACACTAGCCATGTTATCAAGATCTGTAAATCTGCTACCACTACTGTTATGCAACCTTCACAGGTACCCCTGGCCTATAGTCTTAGCAACGCAACTCCAACATCGATAGATTCCAAAACTTAGACACAGGACTCGCTCTAAATCTACCGATTAGAGAGAGATAGACGCACACATCATGCACTCATAGATCCAGAAATGACAGAATAAACTGATTCCCTCCTATTCATAACACCACGTAGACAACCTACGACTGCTCCGCCGACGGACTCCAGTCCTGTCTTGGAGTTGAACCAGTAACCACTGCATTCCCCCTCACCTGCTTCTTGTCTTTCTATTCTTTCCTTCTATCTCTTTTGTGTTTTGTTTTGTTTTTATTTGGGTTATTTTTCTTTGACACTATGCCGCAATGCTAGATTATCACATCATCATAATAGCGATTGAATTATTTGGGAATAATGTGTTGCTCACCTATGATTTGATTTGTGTATGATAGTAAATGTAGGTAAAAGTAGTTAAAGTCATCTGCCCAGATGCAACTTTAGTCATCTGCCCAGATGCCAATGAACCATGAACCTGAACGATATGAACTATGAACCTTGAACTCTATGAACTTGAACACTTCCTGTTTTAACCACTGCTTTTGTCTCAGGAATACTTGGACTGTCTCACCTCTTCAGGTTTCCCCAACACATGGATGCACGTGCCAGCCCTGGGTTTGCTCTAAAGACCGTAACCTGCATCCCGCTCTTCAGAGCAAAGGGGGGATGTTGGGGTCTGAGCATATGGCTGCACATGTGCTGTGAACAAAGAAAATCAGGCCTTCCCTTTTGCAAGCAAAGGTTTCATCCTGATTGTGGTTTGATGAGCACCAAACCCCCTCTGAAGGACTTTCACATTAGGGTGTGAATCACCCCCCCCCCCCAAAAAAACTATGGTTCCTGAAGTCACCTGAGAGCACCGCTGCAACCTCATTGGCCGAGAGCCAAGACAGCACCAGGACCCCTGTGGTTCAGCCACTGTTCAACAAAACTGACTGCAGTTCACACCTCCACGCTTTTTCCCTTCGACCTCGGTCGAGCAAGGGAGCAATCGCTGTTCTTCACCCTGGACATCCGTCCCTGGGACGCAAGGAGACGCATCAGCTTTCTCCCCCCCGCCAGCATCGCGCTGTCGACGAAGGCCTGCAAACCCTGTCAGGTCACAACGCTATCTTCGCTGGCCGAAGTAGCCGTGTTTTTCTTTTTGAGTCAAGGCCCTCTCACTGCACCGGGACGAATCTCTTCCACGATTCCTCCCCGTGTTGTTTTCTTTTTGTGCACATTCCGGCAAAGCAGCAGCTGAAAAACTCGCTCCTTCCCGAAGATTTCCGATGAGACGTACGGACCACAGCGTCTCAATCCGATGTTAAATCATCCTCTCTGCAGCGAGGATTGATCACGTCCAGCGCCAGCTCCAGAACGAGCCGCGTCAACGGACCGAAACAGCCGCCGCTTAAACAGCCGCGCTGATCTACAAGCAGCCCCACTTTTTCCTTCAGGACAAAGAAAGCACGATTCTCAGCGGCCACTCTCCCCGCCACAAAGAAGCGTCTCCAACGTAAGTTCATTGTGCATCTGGGCTAGCTTAGCTTAAATTAATTTAAAGTTCATTCAAGTTAATTCATGTATATGTTGATATTCCCGTGTTTTTGTGTGTTTCGTTACTATTGCGTAATATCAAGGTATTGCGCAACACTCAGCGGGCCCCAGCTCCGCTCCACTGTGCATTGCCCGTATTCTGTTCGCGTTAAAGACACCGTCGCAGTATACGGAGGTAAATACACAAACCTCACGGACCAGAGAATTTCCGTTTTGTATTGTGTATTAACTGCATTGACTGTTTTCTTTGGGATTATTTTCATTCATTTGTATTCAACTTTGTGGGATATTTCTCTCTTCATTAACTCGGCTCTGTGAGTGAGCTGAGGGCCGTGTTCATCACTGTGTAAGCTGCCGACAGTTCAAGACGACAACGGTATGCTTATGCATGAGAGAATAACGTACTTATGCTCCTCAGGATATCGCAGCAGAAGTTTGATTTATGTTGACTTACGATTTCTCTCCACCTTTTCTTGGCTCACCCTCCTGCCAACACAGCAGGAGGTGACCCCCTCTCTCTCTGACCCTCTCTCTCTCACACGTGCTCACACACAGCGACCCCCCCCTCTCCTCCGCCAGTTTGCCCAAGTCACTCGACTAGGCCATCTAGTGGTGGGTCACGGTAGCATCTTAAGGTTCACCCCCCCCCCCCCCAGTTTGTCTAAGTCCCTCGACTACGCCATCTGGTGGTGTTCAGCGGTAATACCTTAAGCCCTTCCCCTTTTAACCCACAGTCTCACCCCCTTCTGCTTGGTGGCCAGCGGCCATCTTTGTAGTCTTTGACTGTGAGTGTTAAGGGCCCTCACCCCCCTTCCTTTTATACACAGACACACACACACACATACACATACACACATACTTATATACACACCCTCCTCCTCTTTTATTTCATTTCTTTAGATATTAGGTACATAAGATTGTATAATGGCGTTTGTTGATTGCGATATTAATTGATCTGATCTTTTATTATTCTAATTTAATAAACTCTAGTATACTTTAAAGAGCAGTCGTCTGTGATTAATGGTGCATATGTATGTGATGATCTGTATGTTGTAGCCTGCGCTCGGATTCCACACCTTCACTGTCACTGATGAGTGACTACTAATTATGAGACTTAGTTTTATCGTTTGGTTATCGGTCCCTGTTCGCAGGGTGGTGCCCCGTTATTATTAATAATCATTAATAATTGTTATTCACATTAATAATTCTATTGATGTCAAGAATTCAGTTTCTTAAAGCTGATAACTCAAACACAAGCCCCTATTGATCCCAACACCGGAAACAAGATGCTCTATGAGAGAAAAATGGAGAGTTTTAGTTCTTTACTTCTACTTTGGTCTCATCGGGCCACACATACCTGTTGTGTCTTCTTCCAGCCATGTTTCTGTGCATTATCATGTGATTTAAATGTTCACTATGTCAGAACTTATTCAGTAAAGATGTTTCCATATATCCCATAGCGCACCAACTCTTTTTTGAAAAAGTCAAAACATCTCAAGCGAGCATAAAAAACGTTTTCGAGCAATTGAGGAAGTTTTACTGAACTTTAAACATTAAAGCTTTTCTAACGTGATACTTCAAAATGCAATGAAAATAGGTTTGTGCAAATATGACTGCTGACTGCGCCAATTAGGCATTGGACGACATGACAATCTCATGTCACCATTATCCTGGCCAAAAAACATTATCCCAATAATAATCAACATAACCTTAAATTAGGTAAATTCCCCTGCATACAGGATAGATACATTCATTTTTAAAAAGCGACATTTTGTGAGTCTGTTTTTGCTACATGATAATACCTGTATTTTTTTAAAACCATGCTCTATTTTTCACTGATCAACCCTGATGGCGAGCAAGACAGATTTTTCAAGTCACTCATGAGGATATTCTCAATCATCCCGATCATGGAAATTCAACGTGATCAACTTACTGTCTGTGGTTTGTATCGCAATCCGCAATAAAATCATTTATTGTCTGAAATAGCAGCCATTGAAAACAGGAGCTTGACACTTTTAAAGCCAGTAATGCAATAATGATAAAATGATGAAATAAAAAACGATTTTTTTAAAGGGGAGCCGTGTAGGCAGGCTGGGGTACAATTGTGGTTTCTGTTGAAAGACGGGATGACTATAATATGATGTCAGGCTGGGGTTTGGTAACAAATAGAGAGAAGCAGACATATGGGGAGGGGTAGATGAAAGAAAAGCAAGCATGATGGAAGGATCGGGAAGAGGTCAAGGGGAGCTGACACCCATCAGTTTTCCCTCCTTAATCTATCCGTGTAAGACATCGCTCACCCCATCTGCCTAGACACACACACACACACACACACACTCACACACACACACTCACACACGGGCCCGATATCACAGACCCTCAGCAATTGGCTTTGTCATGACCTTTAACCATTATATATCTGTGTGCGTGTGTGTGTCCGAGATGCCTGTTAGACAGCTATTAAACCTTGACTCAAAATCTATTTGCTTCTTTTTTTTCTTTTCTAATTCATGTTCCACTAGCCGCTGGACATGTGTGTGTTACAGAATGACAGTGACAAGGAAATAAAACAATGGAGTCGGACGTTCAGTCAGCGATATTTTCAGTTGCTTAACGGTGTCTAAATTATTTTCGAAGCATCTCTCTTGACACTGTCAAACAGTCGACTGTGGTGTGTGTTAATGTTTATCGCTAAAATCCCACCCGGGATGCTCTCACTGGGAACTGTAAGTGGGTACATTTCACTACTATCTTGACCGCGGAAAACGGAAACGTCACATTTCAGATAGTGTTTTATTTAAAACCGCCGTGTTTCTTTTGCTCTGTGTGCTCCAGATAAAAGCACAACCAGCTGAATATTGTATTGAGCGTGTGGGCATTTTCTTTGATTTTGCGCCTTTGGTCATTGAGTCATTGATTCATTCTGAATCTGGCCAGAACCCTGACTTCCAAATAACTATGACATCGTTGGCTGAGGTCTAGAAGAAGAAGATGCAAAGATTTTCAGTGGGGAAAAATACAACGGCGTATTATTCACACTAGCAGCAGATAGAAGCAGTCTGACAGGCAGAGAGGAAAAGCGGGTAATGAGTCTACAAAGCTGTGAGGGCATGATGTGCAGCACGAATCCAAGTTGTCAAAATGACAAAATGACAAATCTCTGTATGTAGGAATCAGAATAGAGAGTTGGAATTAATGACAGGATGTCCTTTTTTTTTTTTTTAAAGGTGCCAGCTAGAAAGTTTAAATTGAAACTGGAAGTGATTATCTGGAGATGTTATTAACAGATTATTTTGATAATAAATGATAGATCCGTGTAATGATTTTAAGATTGATAATGTCTCTGAATCACTCAGTGGCTTTGGCGGTGCTAGTAGCGAGATTTCTTACTGTTTTAGAAAGAGCCAGGCCAGCTATGTCCCTTGTTTTCAGTCTTTATGCTAAGCTAAGCTAACATAAAGTATCTATGAACCTGCATCAAAAACATCTTAAGCAATGCTACTGTGGTAATAACACAGAACTTCAGCATTGTAAACAAAAGAATATTATCACACACAGCAACATAAAGAGAGGCAAATGAATGCACTTTTTACAGGCTTTCCCTTTTCAGAGGAAGCATAAAGCAGAATGGCTCCTAAGTTGTAAGATGTCTCATTATTTTTGGATGACATTATGACTCCTCATATCTCTCCCACACACACTTACAGAAACACACACACACACACACACACACACACACACACACACACGTGCACATGTGGATAGCATTGTCCTCTTCTGAGCAGTCCTCAAGCCAGAAGCACATCATTATCACCGCCATCACCAAGATCCTCGCCGTCATCACCTTTATATCATCATAATTACATCTTCACAAGTAGCAGTAGATGCTTGGCGGGGACGTTAACAACAGATTCATTTTTTTCTCAGCTCCAAATATTGTTAAGGGCTTTTATTGTTTCACTGATTACTCAAATGCTCTGGACTTGGTTTACAATATAGTTTGATGCTGACAAAAAAGAAATCCTGAACTTAAAGTTACCATTATCTGTGACAGAGTATTGTTCTAATATGAGGAAGTGGACATAAAAGTAGCATTGACCTAAATGAGACCTGAGAGTGATATTCTTTGGTCACCAATGCTGCTGTGTTTTTACAATGCACTTTACAAGCATTATTTATCATCATAAAATGTGACCAGTGATCAGTGTTTCTTTTGAAATGTTTATCCAGGGCACTCTTCACATTGTCTGGCCACTCAGAGTAGTTATCTGGGCTCTTCAGAGGAGGTCTTTGCAAGGAAATACAGAACATGTAAAAGATTTAAATATCCTGAAAAAACACATTTATTTTTCCTTCCCCTTTCTCTCCGTGTCGGCAGGTTGGAAAGTCCGTCATATGAGGTGATGCAGCTGGAATTTGAGGTGGATAATGTGATCAACCTGGTGCCGACCCAGACTCTACACTGGAATGTCGAGTACCTAACTGGCATGCAGACATCTTCCAGGCAAACAGAGAAAGTCTCGCACCTCTACATCAGCAACGCCGACATACAGGGGATCGTACCACTAGCTGAGGTAAGAGATGACCTGATGGATGAGCACAGATACAGGTAGATAATGAATTGCATTACTGATATTTGCGAGCATACATGTTGATATACCCAGCAGCACACATTTCTTATGCTGTGATAGATTTTCCCCTTCCATTTCCCCCCTCCTAACCTTCCTGCAGACACCTCTAGCTCATCCCCTTCCCTCAGGTTGATCAAAGGTCAGCTTGCTTACCCCCTCCTGTTGCTACAAGCCTCCTGGTCACACACACACAGCAGGTTTCACCCTCACAGCTTTCAAAATGACAAGCAGCCTCGCAAATATGGATACACAACCAAGCAGGTACAGTCTTACACACCTACCTTCATGCACTAACCTGCTTCCCCCGTGTATGCGTCATGCTGGCAGGTGTCAGTCCTGGTGAGCCTTAAGCGCAGTTGGCCTCTTTAGGTCTTCATAGGCATTGTATCCTATTTTGAGTTAGACTTTAGTGTAACTATAAGAAGCATTGACACAAACAATAGAAAAAAATGTTAAGTTCACATCAAAAGTAATAAAAACTCAACATAAGTCATTATTTGCATATTTGGAAGATAGAAAGAAATAATGTGATGTAATTAGATTAAAATTCAACAATGCAACTCTGAGAAAGTGAATGACTAGACAAAGAAAATCATCAATACACTTTTTTATTCTTTCTCGTTCCCTTCCTTTCCAATCTTTACATTTCCGATTATTTCTGCAAAAATGCAGATGTCTGCGCATTAGGTAATGTATATTTTGCTGTGAGTGTTATTGGCATCAAAAAGTCAAAACTCAGTTAAATTCAACACTTCCTGTCTGGAAAAGAGAGCAAACCTTGACATAAAAATGATGACTTTGGACTTCTTTTTACCAGACAGGGTCAGGTGAAGGAAAAGACCGCATTTAAAATTGTCGGCTTTCATCTGTAACATGTCTCACCATCTCCACCATTACTTCTTACATTCACAGATCAAAACAGACACATCCCCTTAACAGACATCACTGCTCTGGCTACAGCAACCAAGAACCTCAGGCTAAAAAGTGAGGAGGAGGAGGAGGATGCTTTTCAAAACACTCCCAGTTCCATTACCACTGAGGTAGAGCTAATCTGGCCTGATAGCCCTCCTTCAAACAGCAAAGCCCTAGTGAGAAAACCCAATTTTGTTCAGGGCTTTTGCAACCCCTGTCTCTTTCACACACTGCAAAAGCAAGCTTGAAACCATCATTTCAAATAGCTGTGCTGTTGGGATTTTGCTAGCTTTTTCTTTTTTTAAAGGGGGCAGTGTGACTAGTGCTCTGGAGTGAGTAATGCTGTGCCTCATCCCCTGCTACTTTAAAACAGAAGCATTTACATTTTTTATTAAAAATCATGGATTTAAGTTGGTATTTACATTTGAGCCTTGAGCTTTGTAGGCGTCGATTTAAAATATGTCTGTTTATGTCATTAATTACCACTAACTTCAGAAAGAGGGCCTTGAAATAAGTCTCCTTTTACATGATTATATTTTGAATAACACCCAATTTCTTGGTTGCTATTGATCCATCTTAAAAGAGAATCAATTTGGTCCCTTTGTGGATTTCAATAGGAATGGGTGACAAAGTTAAGGAAAAAAATAAACATGAAGGGGCTTAGTGTTTGGTAGCCATAGTCTGACTCACCGAATGTAGACCATAGGTATAATTTCCACTCTCTATTTAGTAGTTGCACCATCGCTGCATCCTGTGCTTAGCACTGCCCAAGACGATTGTGATTGGTTTAAAGAAATACAAACAAGCCAGAGTGTTATTTTACCCTGTACCAGAATGATAATATGTGGAGCATTAGTAGACTTCATTTATTTAGGGTTTATTTAATAGGGATAGATACAATATACATGGACGCACTGAAAAATAGCCATCCGATGCAAGGATCATATAGTTGTTGATGCTAGTATGCAACAACCCAGATAGGTCTGGCTATGCACGACTAAGTAACCACAGGCCCCCATAACAGCTTCAATGCCTCTTAGATTAGAAGTCTGTGGAACTCTACCGGAGGGATGAACACCATTCTTCTCAAAGTTACCGCTGTTTTTTAATGACGGAGGTGGAGAGCACTTTCTTACGCATCCAAAATCTCCTCTGATAAGCCTTAAGTTGGGTTGAGATCCGGTAACTCTGAAGGCCCTGGCGTTATTCACTATTTTCATACTGATCAAATCACTTAGCGTCCACTACCGTCTTGTATACAAGCAATTGCATTTAACCATTTGAGTGTTATCAGCCCATTCAATAGCTGTTTCAGTTGTTCTCACTATGATTCCAATGCGTCAGGCCGGCCAAACTGCACCTGCTACATTATTATAGTTAAATGGTCACAGTTTTAAACACGTTATGAATTGGAACAAAAGATAATGGTTTCAGTTCAAATAAGTACGTTTGTTACTTAGGTATATTAATGTAAGTTAACTTTAACACAGGACACACACAACCAAATACACATCAAAATTCTTTGATCTTTGTATACATACTCTCCCAGTTTAATTTGCTCTCCCTCCATCTCTTCACTGGCCCTCTCCTTTGGCTAAAAGCATCAAAATGGCTACTATCACGAGCCAGTGGGGTCACCCAATTTGTTTACCAAAACACCTGACCAGGTGTTGATTGCTATTTGGTTGTTTGAGAGGGCTCTCTGTGACGGTCACTGAGATGAAAGCTGCCACGTTTTTGGGTCTTCGGAGGATGGAAGGATAAGGAATCAAATTATGAGCCAGAATCTTCAAAGTGAGCCGGATGTGAAAGCTTTCACAATGTCCTGCATCCTCCTTCCTGAACAATTCCACATCTGAGGAATGGAATAAAAGTATATCACAGAATGTACAAGCATGTGACACAATGTGGGATCTTTACAGCTGTTACATAGTTAAACAAACTACACATTACTGCATCAGGAGCACTCAGCACTCAGCACTCAGCTCTAAACATTATTTCTCTGTCTGATCTGCCTGGGTGATTCAACTACATCTCAGAAATCTTCCATCTCCCAAATCAAAAGTCAGCTTATCAACAATACCGATGTGCTAATGCCGTGAGTTCTCTCTTTACAGGGCAATAATGAAAAGCAGAACACTGCCTGTCATTACCGAGCCCTCGCCGACATTTTCCTCCTAATTCCGCATACCCATTAAAGTTCTGGTCTCTTGCTGAGTGGGAAAGAAAGAGGCCCTCTTCAGGAAACGAGGGATTATTAGGAGTAATTTGTCTCCTGCGGGGGCTGAAAAATTGGTTTCATCTTTTAGAGAGGAGTGGGGAGGTGAGGAGAGGAAAAACAGTTCGGGAGAGTGGGAGGGGGGACACAAAAAGAGAGCCAGAGAGAGATGGAAACAGAGTTAGACTGACAACACCTCTCATTTGAGGTCAATACCATGAAAAAGCTGCCGGCATTAGTCCACTCCAGTGGCGGCTGGTGGAAAATTTTCTAGGGAGGGCCATCCTATCAATTTCAGCAAACATCCCAGTATGATTTCATGCAAAAAAAATTTAGCATCAAACACGCATTATTACTTGGCAGTTAAATATTTAACATTTATTCCAACATGAAAAAAAGCAGTAAATAACACTTATATAATATAATACAATATAATATAACATGTTTATTTATTGAGATGCCCCTATGGACCTTGTTATAGGAGGTAAAGATCAGGAGAAGTAAACATGAAGTGTAATTATGAATACTGATGTTAAATTAAGCTATGATGAGTTTTCACTGTTAATTTAGGGGGGAGTTACTGTCAGACCGGCCCACTCAATACACGGCGCGCTGCCCACTCAACACACGGCATGTATTTCGCCGGTCTACGGCGGCCATTCGCACCTCCGCTGTCCCCGCCCTGACTGGCGGGGACAGTGATTATTGACTTTCGGTATTAGAGTAATTTGAATGTGTTCTGTGAAGCATATGTTAAAGTCGGGGCCGGCGATGTCAGAGACGGCCCAAACCCCGTCGGCCTACCGGGGATTCCCTCGGTATCCCCGATGGCCAGTCCGCCCCTGCCTGTGGATACGTATGGTATGTCGAAGTAATCAGCGTACTTTTCGGAAGAAAGGAAGTTGATTGACTGACTTGTACGAAGTAGTGAAGCTTCGCATGTAGTCTGCTGTCTGATTGTGAGGTCAGGCTGATCTGATATCAGCTCTTTGGCTGCAGAATCTCCTCAAAGTTCTCCTCTCAAACGGGTCTTGGAGGAGGAGAGCTCACGCTGGCGCGGTCGCCTGTAGAGACTTCTCCTGACGAGAACGCGCAGCTAGGGGGGCCAGATCGTTCTGGCCCACAGCTGAATCTATTTGAGGGCGCTGATTGGCTAAATTGTATGTCACTCATTTATATCTGGAATCAGCAATTGGCTAAACTGCTCCATAGACCCGTCTTTTTTGGGCCAAAACGATCAGGCCCCCTCGCTGCGCGTTCTCAGACGTGTCGTGCACACAGGCAGAGAGCACGAGCAGACGTGCACACAGACGCAGAGGACGAGCAGGAAAAGCATATATTTTGCGCAGATATCATATTGTACACACATTACTGGGTACATTCCATAGTTAAAAAACACAAATATTGACAATTTGTATAATTTATGATTATTATAATATTTTTTTTTTTCGTGTGGCTCATGGTGGGGCCATGCCCCATGGCCCTCTCTTGACCAGCCACCACTGGTCCACTCAATGACAGCTTTTCTAATAATGTTACCGGTGCGATATTTCTGTGAATAGTCAAACAAAAATTTGAAAAAAGGACCAAAAATATTGGCTTTGTAATCTACTCGAGTTTTTAGCCCTCAACCAGAAAAATAAAAGGAAAAACGTTATTGCATTGTACCAGATATCCTCTGCTGGGATTATTGTCACTGCTCCCTCAAACAAATCATATATCACAATAATTCACAACCCCCTTGCTGCAGCAAAGTGTGGATTATATATATATATATATATATATATATATATAGCTAAAAGGGAACAGTAGGGTGGAGCAGGAGAGGTGCTAACTTTTGGAGAAGTGAAAATGTGAAACCCACACTCTGAAAAGTAGACTTGCAGTCAATGCTCTGAAAGGCAACCCACAGTGGCAGCCAGTCATTGAACAGAATCTATGCCTCTCAAACATGGTCGGTTGGTGAAAAACATTCCTTTTTATTGAACCATAGCCCGTGATCTCAAATTTTATTCCGAAGACTTTTGAGGAGGGAGAAAGGCCATAAACTTGAATAATGTTTAAGCCAAGGCTAAAAACAATACACAACATTCATATTTAAGAGGCAGCTAAATCAACACCCTTTGCTTCACACAGTACACAGCTCTGATAAATCCACTGTTGGTTCTTAATGCAATTGCTTTTTCCTGCCCTAACTGTGAATTGCACAGTCTGTGAATTGTAGCTTCCGACTGGGTTCCCACTGACTGAGGATATCACACCGTCTGTCTTAAAGGGCCCACAGAACATGTCACGGGATATGACAAAAACAAATTCCCATTGGCCCAGTTGCTATTTGCATAGCTTAATAGAAGCTTGTACTGTAAAGTGGTAGAGACAGAGATTCAAATTTATAAAAAAAAAAGAATAATTTAAAATTGTTTGCTCACCAGGCAGCACATGTCCACACTGATTATGTGTAAGAAAATTAGGTTAATGTTCCAAGTTCAGTTGTTACCGTTGGGGTATCTAGAATTGGCAAGTCTTGAGATCTGTTGTGCATCATACTGATAGTAAAAATAACAGTAATAATAATGGTAGTAGTAGTAGTAGTATTAAAGTATATCAAAGCTGATCTAAATAGTTTGTACAGTATGTAGAGATCGTAGGGGTTGTTAGCAATAGTTAAAGAGTCCGTGCTGCATCCTTGCATAAAGCAAAATGCAGCGAAGCACAGAAGTGTTGTCGACTGCTGAAGGTTCAGCACCAAGGACAGCGTCTCGGTGCTCGCTGAGTGGAATCAGAATCCCAATAAGACACAGCTTTTTGTTTATGTGAATGCGGTCATTGTTAGTTCCATCTATGAATCTATACCTTTACCTGGTTTACATGAGGCCCATTTCTGTGATAATGACAAAACATGAGAGGACATAATGTAGACAAATGGACAGAGAAAGAGGGACAAAACAATCCGTCACGTTAGACGAGGTAAAAGCAGAATGAAGAGGGAGGTCAGAAATGGACCTGCTATACTTCCCTTGCTCTTAGAGGTATTTTAGCGGCTGATAAATTGGATCAGTAATAATGTTGTGTTATGTTCCCAACCAGCGCCATTACATACCTCTGCCTGGAATGAGGGTGTTTCACAACCTCTCAGAGTGAGGAAGAGAGAGACAGAGACTGAAACATATTTACTTTATTCTGTGAAATCAGCATGATTTGAATACATTAAATGAAAATGGACTTATCTTTTGCATGTTAGCGCCAAAGGTGTCCTGCTAGACCAATGCCTGAAGTTTGGATTGATTGACAAAGGAAGGAGGGATGAAAATGAGACAACATGTTGACAACCTGCATATCCCATCTGATTTTTGTTGAAACTGAACCTGTGCCCTTTTGTAATAATGCCTTTACATCACAGCCTGTTTGTCCCTATTTGTGTGCACGCATGTGTGTGCACGCGCGTGTGTGTGTGCGTGTGTGTGTGTGCAGCCCTCTTAGTAGAGCAGTTACGCTAAGTGGCTTCTTAATTTATCTCTTCTGATTGGTTCTCTTCTGGAGGAAGTCAGTAAGTAGGAAGAGGAAATTCATTAGTCAATAATCTGTTGATGAAAGCAGATGCACATGCACACACAAAGTTTTCAAACTCAATTATAGATTTACCATTTTCACGGTCTGTGTGTCTATAAGAAATAGCCTTTTTTTCATTTTCTCCACCTCCAGTTGTTTTTTTCTTTATCTTTATGTCTGAAGCCATTGTTTTCTCAATTTCCCTTTTTGTGTGTGTGTGTGTGTGTGTGTGTGTGTGTGTGTGTGTGTGTCAGCAGTGGTTTAAAAGCTTGTGATTGCTAATTTACACTAACATTAAGCAACACACTGTGGAATCAATATTACAAACACACTCTGCTGTTTGTTTTGACTCACACACTCCTCGGTATAGTTGCCTGTAATTTTGTTTAAAAAAAAAAAAAAAAAAACACCCCACAGATTTTCTCGTGTGCCTCATGAAATCAACTAATTACAATCAGGAGGTGAGAGGAGAAAGCAGGACAGTCAATCTTTTCAAGGCCATTATTTAATCACGGTAGATTATTTCTGTCGTTTTTCACATTATTTAAAGCAATTCCTGACACTTTTAGGGGTTCCTCTGTCAGATGTTTTAACTAGTTCAACCCTGTTATAACCTCCAGCACATGTCTTGTCTCTTCAAACCCAATTAATCAACACACATGACATATTCTATGTAAGCGCGAGAGTGTATGCATTTGGGTCACTGAGAACTCGCGTGTCCTGGGCTCCAGGTTCATTTCCATACCGAGCGGCTCCAGCTCGCTCCAATCAGTCAACAAGAATAGGAGGAAAAGAAAGGGGTGGAAGAGAGAGGGAGCAATGTTTAAAGCTAGAAATACAAGTGTGGTGGTGAAGCAATAGAATGACAAAACGTATAAAGCTAGAGGAAGGCGCTGCTCTTACTTTCTGAGATGCATGAAAAGTGAATGAAACAAGTCCGATAACGGCTCATGGCTCTGGGCAGTGTGTGCTAAGAGGAAGACGTGCTCCTCCTCAAACATTTGCCTGATACAATGCAAATGCCTGTCACTTATTGTTATCCCGCATTGCAAAACATCTCCATACTTTGCAGCCGTAACAATAATGTCTGAAGAAATTGCTCATGAAAACTACATTTCCAACTTCCCAAAAGAACTTTGCAAAGAAGACACTGGTAATGGTGGTACAGGCAAAGAAAGAGATGAATGTATGAATGCCTGCATCAATCAAACAATCATGTTATTGCAACGCTACTGTTTATTTTCCGAGTCAAGTGAGCAAACTCGTGACCTCGGTAAAAAAACACCGTCAATTACAAGTACTCCCGAGTAAACAATGTACTATTCACTCACTATTATGTGACCGAGTGCAGTGTAGGTGAGGGATGAGTCATCATGGGCCCAAGGGCAATGCTGGCTGTTCTTTTAATCCACCCAAACACTACCGTTGATTACGCTTTTAAAGAGAGAGAGAGAGAGAGAGAGAGAGAGAGAGAGAGAGAGAGAGAGAGAGAGAGGAGAAACAAAAAAAGAGGAATCACCCACTGCAGTTTGTGGTTGGAATGTAAACCCACATGAAACTCACTGACATCTAGTAGATCTGCTACATGAGCTCCAGAGAGTGAGGAGAGTTAAACTGAGACAAATGAGTAATGGAGGGCGAGGAAACAACTCTCATTCTCTTATAACATTCGCTAATTTGACTTTTGCTTTTTTCATGAACCAAATCGGAGAGCCTCCTTCATGCTCAGTTAATTCTAATCCCACCCGGGAGCTGCTTAGTCCGACCACAATGTGCTCATGGGCCACTAAAGCAGCGGAGGACTGAATGCTGTGCTCATGTAGACATCAGCAACGATCTAAAAGGCAGAGCAAAGTCTTGCCACCATGGGTGACAGCTTGGAGTTAAGACTGGGAACCGTCTTACTATGAACATTTGATTTGGTCGGTTGCTGTTGCTCAAATGAATAAACGTATTAAAGTGAGAAGGCGTGTTCATCGCGAGACAAAAACCTGTCAGGAAAACACCGAGGGGGAAGGATACAGATGGTGAGATGGATATTTATTCTATACAGTTTGCACACTGCAACTCTCCTTCACATGAAATTAGCTGAGAAGCAGAAGTAAGAGAAGTGGGCAGAAACCAACAGACTGATGAGGTGGCTTAGCAAGAGAACGAGGAGAAAGAAAAATGTGACGAGGTCGAAATAGTCAGGATGAGGGGCTGGGAAAAGAGGGTGACAAGAGAGGAATAATGGGGGAGGGGTTGAATTGTTGGGCAGGAAAGAGAACAGACAGAAAAAGAAGGGAGGGGTTTGACTAATTGATAGAAGTGGAAATAAGGGAGACAAAGGGAGAGAAGGATGGAGAAATAAAGAGAGGGTAGAGAAAGAGATCGCACGAGAGGGAGGAAATTAGACAAGCTTAAAATGGTAGAAGTGGGCGTAGAAGGGAGAGAGAGAGAGAGAGAGAAAGGGAAGGGCCCAGTGGAAGTGTGGAGCACCATGTAATAGTCCCTCGGAAGTCCTGGGCACCACAGAGGAAGAAAGAAAAGAGTGCGAGATGGAGAAAGAGGAGACGAGTGCAGGGCAGTTCTAATGCAATTAGTGGTCTGGAAATTGAAAGTACAATTCTCCCTGGGATCTTTGAAAGAGTGTTTTGTGTGTGTGAGGGGGAAGGGCTCCTAGCCTTCATATCTACCTAATGTCTTCATCCCTGCTCCCTCCTGTTTTGTCTCTCAATTTAACTTCACAAAAACGTCTCTCCTTGTATTGTCCCCTCCCTACATTCATTTTCTCTCCCTTCTCCTGCATCTCCCTTTGCATTTTTGCGTTTCAGACATTTGTAAAGACGGGAGGAAAATGTCAGCTGCTTTTCACATTTCCATTTTGTATTTCAGACATTCAGCTGATGCTCCTAACAATGTCTACGTGGCCTTAGTGCCGCAGTGGAACAAAAAGGATTTTCTTTAGAAGATTAGAAAACTATATTAGTCAAAGAGTCTCAACAACACAAAATAATAAAGGACAGTACTCTCTAATTCATTCATTCATTTTGAATTATTTGTGCGACACCACATCTATCACATCAATTTTCAGCTGTGCTCTGATTAATCTAATTCTAAATATGATGTGATGTTTGTTCTAGACATTATGAGAGTCTGTTTGTTTTTATGTTTAAATAAAGTTCTAGTCGTGCATACTTAGACACATAAATATGAGCAAATGTGTGATGGCTTTCTGTCAAATTGTTTTCTTAAAATGTTCTGCTTATAATTATCTCATATTTGAATTACAAATTTGAGATTCATTGCTTGACATTTACGTATATTAGATGTAATTATGACACAATGAAGCATTTGGAATGATTATGTGCCACATGTTGATCTCATTATTCAACAGAAATGTGAGAATACACATTCAAATCATACATACTTACATATACATAATAATATGAATATTAATATACATATACACATACATATACAGAAACACACTGTAAGCATTCACAAACACTAAATGATATATTTTCCTCATTAGTCTATGTTTCAGGAAAGGCTTAAAACAACACCAGTCTCTCTGGCTATTTATACCTGCTCTAATAAGCTCTTTGCATAATTACCACTAACAAACCTAAACGCTGTCCCCAAGAAGACTTATCCTTTTGACCCCATTAGCACCTGTGTGTGTAAGTGTCCGTGATGGGAACACAAGTGTTGTGGGGAGCATGTGATGGAGCCTCAGCCCATGGATTCAACCTTTGCTTTCCATGCTGGCGGTGGGACACGAAAAAAAGTAGGTTAGGCATGTGCTAATTGCCCCAGCAGCGGGGTGATTGACTCCCAGATACCCCCATAAGCGTGTTAGCATCTCATTAGCAGCTGTAATTAGTGTCGTGACAGAAGGACGGGTGGGACAGCGAGACATTGGCCGAGGTTTAGGATGCGGAGGGTCAGCGAAAATCTTTCCTCTCGAATGACAGACATGATTTGATCGACAGTATATTCAACATAGCAGACATTCAACTGATGTCCATACCCAGGTTGGTCTAATATTAGCGTAGGAGTTGAGTCAGACACAAAGTCCCAACCCCACTGTGATCCCCTCCGTGTCAGTATTAGACGATCAGAGCAACCGGAAGGAGGTCAGACTGGATGGCTGGGACTAACAAACACAGACTTTCATCCAGGAAATCAATGCAATGGTTGTTTTCAGCAGCCAATTCAACCCTCGTTTATACAAAATATTCTGCCTCAAGTTCACAACACTGCACACATTCACCTGATATAATCAAAGTCTCACACTGTTGTCCACCCACCAGCTGGGAGTTTATTGCCTTGACGTTATCAATTGGACATGTTTCATCGCACAGTGTGTGGTTGAATTAGTCACACAAGGAACAGCAGTACCTTCAAAAACGCCCTCCAATCCACGCCTGCTCTCAGCGCTCATCAGTCCTGCACGCCTACACATTCTAAATGCTGTGCTTAGTTCATGCAATTACAGTATGCCGAATAAACACTGACGTATCAAGCAAAGTGTTATAGTCAGTGCTGGCATTGCAGTGACATGTTGTATTGGAGTGTCATTTCCTTTCTTCTTGGACTTTATCTGGAACCAGAAATTCAAAATAATTCATGCACCATTTGTATTTACCCATTCTTGAAATGCTTCTACAAATGTTTTTTTTCTTAACTGTATATATTTGATTTTGTCCCCCCCTTTCTTTTTTACACAAACCAAGAATCCATAATCGATAAAAAAAGGTGATATGCAAATGCCAACTGTGAGGTTTTTTGATCCCACATATAATATAATACTCTGTTTATGTCTCTTTATATTATCTTTCAATGCATGCTAGGCAATCAGAGGGTGCGAGTGTGTGATGAAGGCACACAAGCTCAATCAATAATGTGGGAAAACACCAACCATTGCACTAATCATTGTTGATTCCATAAGGAGAAAACACGGGTTATGAAAGTCTTAAAATAACTAGCCTGACAAATGATTCGTCTGAATATAGATCACAAGAAACATTTCAGCGTTTGTCCAAAGCCTGAAGTAATTACTCTGTCTAACGAATAGATTTGATGCTATCACACACAAACATATAGTCACATACACACAAGTATGCACTCACAAGCATAAAATAGCAGCATAGACCCACACTGGAACACGCACACACCCACACACAACTTTGTTGCAGCCAAATAAATGAGCCGGCACTCCTCAGCCCTAATAGTCTGGCTGTAATTAACATTGTCATAGTGATAATAGCCATTTATCCCTGACATATCACACACACACACACACACACATACACACACACACAGTCCAAAACCTCTATCTTGTCTAGGCAGCTCGCCCAGCTGTCACCTCCCTCATCTGTCTCCCTCTCCCTCCCACCTCCCCTCCCTTTTCTCCTCCTCCTCTTCTTCAGTATTTAGACCTCATGATCCTTCTTTTCCAGTTTCACCCCCCCCCCTCCTGTCTCCTCTTCCTCTGTTCTCTCTTCACTCCATCATCTCCCTTCCTTTCTCTCACTTCCTTTTCAACTATTCAAACCCCCGTTCTTCTTCTCTTCGTCATCTTTCTATTTCTTTCTTCAACCTCTCCCTCTCTCAGTCTGTTTCTGTCTCACGTTGCGACGTTGTCTTTTTAACTTGCTGTGTTCACACTGCAGCAGATTACAGTCAGCAGGAAACCGTATGTGATTTCCACCACAACAACAAAGACTGAGACAGTTTTGGTGGAGAAGGCACGGACAGAACAGGTTGGCCAGGCAGGTTAAAAGGCTGCTTACTGGTAGATGCTGAAGGCTACAGTTGGCAACAAGCACGGCAGGTTTGAGCAAACAGAACCAGCAGACAGCAGAACATCCACAGCAGGTAGTCAGAGAATCATTTTTCAGGCGGGTAAAAGCTGAACAGATAATGTGTGCAGACACACCTGGGGGAGAGTCAGTTATAGCTTACATTTACTGAGGTCAGCTGACTAGATGAAATGCAACACGCACACACATTGGCCCGAAGTACAAACATGCACACACCGACTATATAGACGTGCATTATTGTTGTGGACTGATGTCGGGCACTGTCCGCATTGGACAAAAAAAAGATCCCACACGCCAGATTTGGCCTAAGCTGCTATTTCAAGTCCCTGCCTGACTTCCCATCCATTTACACCGGGAATCCTGTCTGATCATTTCAACTGAAGAGTCGAGCAAGAAAACGAGACACGGCTTTCATTGTTTACATTGTATAAGTTACCATGGCATCAATTTGCGTCTGGTGTTGTAGTCGACTGACATTCAATCTATTCACTACCAGCTGGTATCACTGTTTTTTTTTCGCAGAGTGGTGTATAAAATGTGCGACATCAGACATTGTTTTTATAGTTTTCTTAATTTAAACTTACCACATTAGCATCTGCCGACTGTCTGTGTTCATAGACATAAGGAACCGAAGTGATATTGGTGATGCAACAGTTTGCACATTAGAATGACAGTCTCTAGTGAACAGTATCGACTTCTGTGGCACCGGGCAGCCGCTCCGCTGAATCACAATATCAGTGGAAGTCGAGCTTCATTTACTTCACAAGAGCAAATGCAAACACAAGCTATTTCTAGATCTTCTCTTTGAGACTCTCTCCAGTAAGAGAGAGAGGCAGACATATTAGGAAAGAAGCAGAACCAACATTTATAAAACAACTTGTCGTAGGCGTTACTGCCACTTAAAAACAGCCCGCATCAAAAGTAACAACTTAAAGTGTTTTTATCCCCACAACAATTTTAGAGAATCTCTCAATGGAGCATTAACTTGGCATCAAATAACTATTTGCGATGTAAAGATTGTGTGGAGCAATGTCTACCTGAGCAGAGAACGAAGTCACTCTCCCTCTGTCTGTGTTGGTAGGCCGTGCATGCCTTTACGTGCGTGTTAGTGCACGTGAGCGTGCCCCACTGGTTTGCCCAGGGCCCACTTCTCTGCACTGCGCTCATACTATTGTACTATTGCAAACACAGGACTTTCAACCAGGTTACGGGTGTTCATGACAGTGTTCGTGTCACAGAGTATTGTTGAAGTTACATTCATGAGGTGTTTTTTACTGAGTTTATACTTATTTGAAGCCCAACCTTGTTTTTCCTAAACCTAACGATGTTTCCCAAACTTTAACCAAGTTGTTGTGGTTAACCTTACCCATAACTTATATATTAATAACAGAAATTAATCATATGAGTTATAGTCTATGACCATCATTGTCAGAAACAGAAGCTCCAATAGGAACATTTCATCTGTGGCCTTTTCCCCCATTTTGTATTTTATATAAAAGACTCCTCATTATAATAACCATACCACTTAAATTATAATAATTAAATACAAAATAGCATTAATCAAGGCAACCACCAAGACTAACTAGACAACTTGTTTAAAATAAATTCTGAATTGTTGAATGGTTTAATATGGTCACTGCCTCTATTTTCCTGTTAAAAACGTGTTCATTCAAAACACTTGCATGCTATTATCACTATCCAAGTGTGCTTCGTGTGTGTACGTGAATACTTGTAGTCAGCTTGTGCAGTGAATGTAAAATACTGTCCACAGCCACACCGCACATACAGGCACAAGCACGCACACACAAAAAGAAAGTGCCATACACTTGATGTGTTTAATGGGTCTGAGGTAAGTTGCAACTAAGTGCCTTCAACCAATTTTTCTTCCCAGCTGAGCCCTGACACGCACGCACACTCACACACACACACACACACACACACACACACACACACACACACACACACACACACACACACACACACACACACACACACACACACACA